>OY757908.1:66253769-66346269 GCA_963585895.1 Sepioteuthis lessoniana
TCTATTCAAGTTTCAATAACTAAGTAGCCAAAAGTTCATAAATATATCTGGGAATAATACAATGATGCTGTTTTGAACGGATGGTCTTTGTCCGGCCACCGTCAGATTCATTGAACAATCCCATAAAATCGGCTATAATGTTGAACACGCGTAATCCGTGCCGAGCACTAGACCCTTATAATAACAGTAATGTTAGAGAAATCCGCTTTTGGCTGTAGCCAATAGCAAGAGCAACTCAAAACACTGTGCTCAAAAATCTTAGCACATTCTGACTGCTGACAGCTGTCTTGGGAAGAGGGCGAGGGACCGAGAGAGAGAGAGGTGGGGTATAGCAGATTATAGCCGTCGCCGATGTCATCATCATCGCTATGGTAAATGTTGGTTAAACGGTGTGTTTTAATTCGTTTTTTCACTAACAGATGTCTATTTCTTTAATGAATGTTGCATATATTACATTCTGTAACTAAAATTTGTTTATTTGAATACATTTTCAACAAATAATCTTTATTTTAAGCGAAATTGAAACTACTAGCTGTGTCTGTGTATATTGTCATCCGTTTCTCTATTCTAATAAACATATTTTTCTCGTCATAGTAATGAACATCCTCTCTTTTCTTCTATACTTTTGAAAGGGAAAAAAATTATCTTATCTACTGTATTAACAAGACTACAAATTATATAGTATCTTAATTGTTTACAAAAAAAACACCATGCAAGGTACGTTTGTCAATCTGTGCTATACAATGGAGAATCACGCAATAGCAACTATGATGACTTACTTTGGGTCCACGGACCACGGGTTGAGAACTGAAGTTGACAGAGGGCAGGGGGGTGCATGAGTAGCAAAATTAGGCTAAAGTCGCCACTGATATATATATATGTATAAAAATGAATATAATCTCTGAATAATTTGTTTTTCATACCATTGAATTTATTTCCATTTTTCTTTAATATACATATATATTTGCCAAGAAAATTCTGTAAGGATGTGGAAGAAGGGATGGCACTGAAAAAATTTAATGGACAAGATTCCAAAATGGATAGTTATGAAACAATGCAACATCCAGAGAGAATAGAAGCCAAAAGAAAAGTGAAAGCTTTGATTCCTGCCAATATATATCAAAGAGCTTGGTAGCACCTGCTTCTTTGTCAAAAAGGGCAAGGATCAGATTCATTGCCTGATGCCTGAGGTGCCTTCCGAGAAGTGAATGCTTATGGAGACCTAGCAATTTTGGGCACTGCTCTTGTTTCTACATTTATGCATGGAAGGGTCTCCGCCTAAAAATTTGACCTTGTGTTACTCTTTGTTTGCAGTAGATGGTTAAGTTAAATACTGAGTCCCAGAAAAATAGGATGGAGGGATCTAGTTGTCAATTTTTCAGCAGTATCACTATAGTTGGCCAAATTTTGACAGAAATATAATTTAATAGGAGTATTGCTTTTTTGTAAAATTTTTTTTTCAATAAGTACACTGTTTATAAACTTCATTTTAATTGATGCCATTTAGGTAAAAACTTCACGACAAAAATTTTCATGAAACTTATTTTGTACGTGTCAAATGTTTTGAATTAAATTATGTTTATATCACTCTCAAAGATGTTTTATGCTTTTTATCTGTAATGGCAATTGTAATATTTGGTTATTTGTATGTCATTATGTTTCAAGGAGATAATTAGAATCTCAAGTGTGCTCAAATATCTGCATGCAAGTAGGTACTTTCAATTATCTGTGCACCTTAAAATATATTCAGCTGGGTATCCCATTGCCATTCTTTCACAAAACAGTATATTTTGTTGTATGTGTACTTCATCAGAAAATGCTCCTCTTCATAGTTTAAAATAATAAGTCTTTAAAACAATAATTTAAGGAATTACATCAACAAAGAAAATATATTCATGCTAACTTTTTAAAAACTCAAGTCAATAATACTTTATCCTGAGTATAACATTAAACTGCATCTGATGGTGAGGCTCCTGTCTTGGAGTAAGAGAATTTAGAGTACACCTTCATTACCATTACACTCAGTTTTGCTCTAACCTAGAGTAGGAGTATCTGTTAGTGCACCATCTATGGGTCAAACAGAACTGTTCAATCTTTTTCTAATGATTATTATAAGTTGTTTGAAACCATACAGCTGTGGGCAACTTGTATGTATTAAATAGGAAGACTTGATAAACAAAATTACTAATGTTAAATAGCAATATTTAAAACCATCTAACTGTGTGCAAACAAATGAGCTCAAACAACTCATTTAAAAATAAAGTTACCAACAAACTATTCATTTAAAAATCATATAATATACATATGTATAATCAGGATTTAGTATCAAATAACCAACAAGGTTTGATATAGCATTAAACCAAATAATTTAACTTAACCTATCAATGATACCAAATGAATAATTGAGAATAAGATTATTTTATTACAAGTTTACAGATGCCATTCAAAAATGATGACAAAGTAATATGTCTTATGCAATATAAAAAGATTTGTCATTCCACCTTTTCTTCTTTCTGTTCAATAATTCTTAAATATTAACTCTGTCACTTAGCTACTCTTAACAAATTCCTCATGTCCCTTCTAGTACTGTTCTACATGCAAATATATGGTCCGCCATATCCGACTTTTCAATCTCCCCTCGTACTATTGCTTTCCTTCACCAGACAGTACCTCAATTTCAACTCCCATCATCCATATACGGTAAAGAAAGGAATAGTCCGTTGCTTACAACATCGAGCAAAAACCATTAGTAGCGATATGGATGCATATCAAGAAGAAATGATTAGTCTGAGACACAACCTCCATCGTAACAACTACCCAGAGAGCATAACATCGGCTCCAAGAAACCTAGATAGGAGGGTGGAGGATAATACCCAAAAACTCACCACGGTATGTCTGCCCTATGTCAAAGGACTAGCTGAAAGGATCAAAAAGATATGTAGTCCATATGACATTAGGACAGTATTCACAAGTGGTTCAACTCTCCGGAGGTATCTCTTCCAGGTTAAACCACCAATGGAATTCAACATGACCAAGAACTGTGTTTACTCCATCCCTTGCAGTTGTGGTAAAATATACAAAGGTGAGACAGGTCAGCCACTAAAAGTAAGGCTAGAAGAACATTGGAAAGCAATAGTACGAGGGGAGATTGAAAAGTTGGGTATGGCGGACCATATATGGAAGGAAAATGGAAATCATCTCCCCTTATGGGACAAAGTTGAAATAATTGATAGGGCTGAACATTGGAGGATTAGACGCCTTAAGGAATCAGCACATATGTTAGGCTACAATGACCTGCTGAGTAGACCAAGTATAGAGTTGAATACAATATGGGAACCGATAATCAAGAAGGCTAGATAAAAAAAAAAATAAAATAAAATAAATAAATTAATAAATAAATAAAAATAAAATAAAAGCTGAAATCTGAATATGAGCACAGGTTAAAAAAAAAAAAATCATACATAATAGTAGTAATTCTAGCTAAAGTAAGAACATTAAGTTTATAATACCCAAAAATTCACTCTGAATTGTCCAGTAGGCGTAACGGTTATAGGTGTTGGTTCCCTGAGCTACTAAGAAGACAATCATCTGAAGGTTGCAGGTTCAATCCTCACTACAATATAATAGTAATATACAGGAATACTTAACACTTGTACCCGGTCATGGCAAACGGAATCAGAACCATCGACCCCTGTGGTTTCAATAAAGGACGTAGTTCGAAGTTCCGTGAAGGTTCCCGAGTTTGACAAACACCTGAAGAAGGCCAGAGGACATATCGGCTGAAACGTTGTGGAAATAACAATAAAGATGAAGACAATAGTCTGAAAAACCTTAATGATAAAAATCAACAAGTTCTTTTTGTTGTTCTAACAGTGACATTGATTTGTCCAAGAAAATAGAATCGGTGAACCAAATCCTAATTCTGGATGAGGCAGTTTGTATTTCACTTCATGCTAATGCCCTTTGGAAAGCATGAATCCATCTTTTCTTCTCCCCATCTATGGTTAAATAGTAAGGTACACTGGGTTCTCTTGACTTGGTTAGACAACAAGTCTCAGAGAAGGAAAACTGAATTCAAACTAGTAGTGACAAAATACTACATCAGTGAGGTTTGGAATTTACAGACTGTATCTCTTGCTGAGGGATAAGACCCCCCCACATGAGGTGTGTCTGGCTATGGCACTAAACTACTTTGGATGAAGAGACTCTGGTTCTAGAGCTTTAAAGAGTTGAGTAACCATTCATTGTCATAACTCCCAGGTCCACTCAAACCCAGAGTAGTAGTAGCTGTTAAAGTCCCATCTGTTGGTCAAATAGATCTGTTAGCAAATTATTTGTATTAGACAAAAATACTTAATGTCTTGTAACTGTATACAAAACACTTTTAAGAAACTATAGAAGAAACTGTAAATATGAACATACAATATATACAATTCCCTAACCTCTTGGCTTAAATAATTCTAGATCGATTGACATATTGTTAAAATCAATGAACCAATCTGCTTAAAAAACTGACTTTGTGTCATGTCTTGCATGTTGTGGAGAGATTAGTTAAATAGAAAAAAATTTACATTGGTTATCATTTTATAGTGAGTTAAAGGATTTAAGGGGTCATGTCTTATGCAACAGTTGTTATTTTCTGAAAAGGGGAGCCCCTAAAACTGGAAAAAAGGACAGTAAAAGGGTTAAACTGAAGATAATTGATCCTCTGTCTTATCCTCTTTCCACAAATGAAAACAATTATAATAAAGGGAACAATTTATAATAGAAATGTTAGGTTGTTTGGAAAATACTATCCACTTTTAATATAAACTGTGTAAATTCTGTTCTCACATATTCTAATAGCAGTTGTATAAAAAAAAATCAAATTGTCCTCTTTATCAATTTTTTATTAGTTTTTTTTTTAAATTCCATTTTGAAGGTTATATACCCCAACATTATGAACATGAAAAAAGAAGTGATGGATTTACTATTTTTTGCATGAGTTCAAGCTTGGTCATAATTCTGTTTCATGACAATACTCGGCGACATTTTGCCAGGATGACACAGTAGAAACTCTCTAACTTGGGATATGAAACTTTGCCACATCCACCATATCTTCCTCATCTCTTACCTACCAACTAATATTTTTTCAAGCATCTGAACACTTTTTCTGTTCCAAAGGAGAAGTAGACACAGCATTTAAAGATTAATTGGCATTAAAAACTTTAGTCATTTTTGCATAGGCATAAATAACCTTGTTAATCAATGGCAGAATTGAATATTTTCATTGATTAAAACACTGTTTAAATACATTAATTCAGAAATGAATTTGTCCAGTCAGCTTGGGCTGTAGAATACACCGACTGCATCTCTGCAGAGGGGGAAGACCCCCCCTCATGAGTGTCCTGGATATCACACTAAACAATCAGATGGTGAGGTTCCAAAAATGTGGAGTACTCCTTCATGGCCATAACTCCCAGGTCCACTCTGGCTCAGAGTGGTAGTACCGGATAAGGTCCTATCTATGGGTTAAATAGAACTAATTTGTGTACTTATACTAAACTGAATTGTTTGAATTAGAAGTAACTAAACTGAAAATAGAAGTGTTTTTGACAATTAAACTGTTTACTTACTTTAAAACTGTGTGCTTATGCTAAACTGAATTGTTTAATATAGCACTGTTGTGACATTTAACTGTGTATAAACAAAATCTATACTTATACTAAACTAGATTTTTTTAATTAGAACTGTTTGACTAAACTGAATAGCTTGAAATAGAAATGTTTTTAATGATTAAACTGTGTACTCATGCTAAACTGAATTGTTTGAAATGGAACTGATTATTTATATAAAAATAGATTTGGCATTAAATAACTTACAATGGTTGATATGCCATAAAACCCAAATAACCAACCAACCATTCAGGAATAAAGGTTTCTTTAAAATCAGACATTATTTTCTAAATAGCCTAATAAGTTTTAGTATTTTATTTTTTAAATCTAAAATAAAAGAAAATTTTTCTTACTACATCACTAGAACATTCAATGTTCACCATTGAATAACTATGGTGTTTTATTTATCAAGTTTTACATGATATGATTTTTTCTACTTCTATTGAACTATCAAAAGAGCTTACTCCACTGTATTCAATGTATTTAAGAGTCCATTATGCTGTATTCACCAAGACAGAAATAAATAACAAATGAAACATTAATTTTCTTTAAAATAGTCCTCTTTGCATGAAACATACTTATTCCACCGGCTTTTTCTTTATTAGGGAAAGCAGTTGTGTGCATACACTTTATTTAAATATACGTATTTATATTTATATTTGTATGATTCTGTCTGTATATAATTGGATGTTTATGTAGTAGACAGGCACATATATATATATGCATGTGTGTGAAAGGTCAGCGACACAAAGTCATGTTAAAATGAAAAGGCATAAGTCAAAAAGTTAAGTGTGGGAAGTTGATTATATTAGCATCATAGAGTTCATTTAACCCTGTGGTAGGGACTATGAACCATATCATTAACACTGATACTGTGAAGTGCTGATGAAGAGTGATATATCAGTTATCAAATAAATGATAGGGTTACATGTTGAGTTCTTTAAGATATAGGGATTTCTTGGCAATGCCCAGCTCCTCATCAAATAACACATGATAAGTTGTATTGACTTACATGATTCCAGCAATAGGAAATAATCCTCAACTTTATATGTCAATTAACAGACCAAATGAATGATTCTAATGACATGTCAACTTGTCAAGAGTTATTTTATGCCTAAAGGTTAGGGAATCACATTCATAGTACGTTCATATTTACATTTTTTGTGCTTGTTTCTTAAGAGTTTTTTTGCACAATCCAGTCAAATATGAATAATTCTTAAGCAGATCTCTTTGACCCATAAATAGGATCTTAACAAGTCCACTCTGACCTTTCAGGTCAACGTGGACTTGGGAGTGATGGCAATGAAGAGGTACTACATACTATCCAGAGTTTGAGTCTTACTACTGGATTCAGTTTAGTATCATATCCAGAATACCCATTTTTGCCATGGGGTAGGATCTTACTCTTTAACAGAGGATTAAGTCAGATACCACTCTGGGTCAAAGTGGACCTGGGAGTAATAGCTATAAAGTAGTATATATTTTCATCAGATGCAGTTAAGAATCATTCCCAGGACACCATTTTTGTGCGGGGAGTCTTACTCCGCTGCAGGGGATGCAATCTGCATATTCTAAGCCTCGTTAATTCAAATGCCAGTGTCACTTGCATTAAAAAGAAAAAAAAAACTAATTTGGGGGCTTTGCAATAGGGTTTGTTACTAATGTCCTTCTACATGACTTTTAAAGAGCCTGTCATAAACTGCCTTGGCTGACATGCAAGCTGACGTGATGACATCAATTTAAACAAGAGGGGACCAATACCAGAGCTGAAGAGCAGCGGTGAGGAAAACCAACCCTCCTCCACCCCAAGCAAATTTGGTTCTGGAATTTCTCTTTGCCTGATTCATCAGCTCCAGCGCTGCTCACGCACTTGTTCCAACTCTCACTGGGAGGGACAGCATTATGAATATAGTCAGCACAGGTAATGGTGAATTGGATACTGTCATTTACATCCTTGCTTGGAGACAAGCAGCTTAAGAACACATACCTGAACAATTTACATCCCACCCCTCTGCATGCAGGCTCACAAAGCTTATCGGAAATTCCATATAAAAGGAAGCATCATTATGATTCGATGAATTCTTCAGACTAATATCCTTATCTCTGTTTCTTTTAGCACATTTCAACAGATGTAGTCTCCAGTCTTCCTCAAGTCCTAAAATAACATTCTCCACCAATTTTGAACAGAAAAAAAAAAAAGATTGTTAATCCTTTCGCAAGCAGCTAATTTTTTAAATTTTTGCAAAGCGGGAGAATTATTTTCAGAAAATTTGCAAACTAAAGGGTATGTTCAAATAAATCAATTAATCATATATAAAAATAAATAAAACATGATAATCTGATCCACAATTGTGTGTCATAGTACAATAGCATAAAAACAATAAAGCACTCACTTTTAATTAGAATATTTTGCAAGACTGCCTTTACAAAATCCAATATTACAAAGTCATACCTCTATATATTAATACTGATTTAGTCAATGAGTTACAAATGGGAAAATGCCTTACAATGAACTACCATGAATAACAAAAATGTTGCCCTTCCAGCAAAAAGATTAAAATTATGAAGAACTGTTTTTCTAGATATGATGATTTTTCCAGTTGTAATAAAAACAAAGTGCTTTAAGTAATATTCTTTTGATGAAAGAAAACATGGCTTCTATTTAGATGATCAAAGAGAGAGAAAAAATTTTCTATAGAATAAATCAAGATGAGCATATATATATTATCATCATCATGGTATGACAACAGTATGGATTCCCTTGACAAGTCCTCTGAATGGCATCTAGTGTTGGCACGGAGTTTATAAAAGTTTTTGCTGGTCAGTCAATACTGGTATGTTCATCAGTAGTATAAAAGAACATTGCTAATTAGTTCATTTTTACTTCTTCCATAGTATCCAGCATGTCTTGTTTGTGATATGTAAGCTAAGTGGCCCTACAGCTGTTGTTTTATGGGGTGCTGCTTCCAAGATTTGTTCAAAACAGCATCTAACTTCTCTTCGTTGTTCCCATCTAGTTTTTTTATCCAGGCTCTTTGTTAAAGTGGTGCAACCATGCAGTAGTAGAAGCACAGCTTCAGCTGGGAAGAACTCCCATGGTTTTCTTAGAAGTGTTAATTTTTTTCAACTGTAATAAAAACTAAGAGCTTAAAGAAATATTCTTCCAATGATAGAAATAATGATTTCAGTTTAAATGGGAGAAAGAATTTTTACAATAGAATAAAACAAGTATAATGTGTATATATATATATATATATATATATATATATATATATATATATATATATATATGGGAAAAAAACTGTAAATAAATCCAACTCTATAAAGTGAGGAGATAAAAAAACACAGAATCTTCAGAGGATGATTTTATTAATTGAATTATTTGCCACCATTAAATGTTTCAGTTTTTAGATCTTCATCAGGATGTGAGGTTATGAAATGAAGCAAAAAAGATATATATATATATATATATATATATATATATATATATATGTCATTTTCATATTCAATGAAGTGGGCAGAGTCTATTAAAGCATCAGATGACATTGTGTGATGGTATTGGTTCAAGTGAGAATGATATTAGTTGGTATGGTAGATGATGGTTTAGTTTGGTTTTATGGCACATCAACCTTTGTAGGTTATTAATGCCAAATTCATCTTTATACATATAAAGAGTTCTATTTCAAACAATTCAGTTTAGCATAAGTACAGTTTCAAGGTGAAAACAGTTCTATTTCAATCAATTCAGTTTAGCATAAAAAACAGTTCCATTTGAAACAATTCATTTTAGCATAAGTACACAGTTCAAATGTCAAAACAGTCCTATTTCAAAGAATTCAGTTTAACATAAGTAAACAGTTTAGTTCTATTTGACCCATAGAAGGACCCTATCAAGTGCCACCACTTCAGACCAGAGTGAAACTGGGTGTGACAGCAATGAAGGGGTACTCTGCATTCCCCAAAACTCCAGCATTACTGGAACCTTACCATCAGCTTGTTTAGTATCATATCCAGGACACTTGTTGGAAGTGGTGGTGGTGGTGGGGGGTCTTACCTCTCTGCTGAGAAGCAGTTGGTGAATTCTACAGCCCTAGCCAAATCGGCAAGGTGAATGAGGTTAAGTGGCTGTATCAGAAAGGGGTGATATTCTAACAGCTAAATACATTTAGAACTCCTGGTTTATGTTTAGAGAAAATCTTGTTGAAGGTTGTTTTTTTTTTTAGTTTATAGCTAAAGCCTTGATTATTTCTGTTTTTTTTTTTTTTTTTGCATTGTTGGTCTTTATCAGTATATGTGTACTTTTGACAAGAATTTTAACAAATTGGAGTTTCAAACGATGTGTATTTGCTAACATTGGTTTCTGATTGAACTCTGGTCTGATAGATGGCAGGTAAGACAGCTAAACAGGGAAGTTGTCATCTGATATAGGAATTCAATAGTTAGTTAGGGTGAGAAAGGTGTTCTCCAGAGGGGTAAATGTCCTATGGGACATTCGTTTGGGTGGTAGATGTTTTTATTTTTTGTCAAAATGGGTTATTGTTAATTACTAAATTAAAGGGTTTTCATTTTTTGCTTGGTTTGGTTTGTGTGTTATTTAATGTCAAATCCTATATATATATATATATATATATATATATATATATATATATATATATATATATATATACAATTTTTAAGTGAACAGTTTATAGGTAACTTTATCTTTAAGTGAATTAGAGTTAATTTGTTTGCACGCAGTTAAATGATTTCAAGTATTCCTATCTAATATGAATAATTCTATATAGTATTAATCATTTATTTGCACAAAGTTAAATGGTTTCATGTACTGTTATTTAACACTAACAATTTGATTTAACATTAGTCATTTTTTTGCTAACAGGTAAATGGTTAAACAGTTCTATTTAACCCATAGATGTGACTCTAACAATTACAACCACTTCAGGTCAGAGTGAACCTGAGAGTTATGGTATTGAAGGTGTACTCCACATTCCCTAAACTCCAAAAGTGGAGCCTCACCATCAGTTTTCTGTTCTATCCATGACACTCATTGGGTGGAGAGAGTCTTACCTTTCTGCTGAGGTACAGTCAGCATATTCTAGAACCTCAGCCAAAAAAGCAATTCTTATTTTTTGTTGTAAATGAATTGGTTCATCTATTTCTTGGAGTTGACTGAAGATGTGTAATGATATGTAATGTTTGAATGCACATTTGTAGCCACTGTGCATTTATTTACAATAAAACAGATTAATACTATATATACTCTTGTATCATGTGACTTTCTGTGTCCTGAATTTTAGCCTGATATTAAGGGGTCACACCATACACAAGATAAAAACTTTGATTGTATAAATTGTTGGCTAAGGCAAGGTCTAGCCCAACTGTTCAACCTTCAATTTCCAGCTACAAAAGTCAACAAATAGTCCGAGATAGTCTCAGATGATGCTCAAGTAAAAATGGTATTATTGTAGTTATTGATATCTGTATCCTTTTTATGCTTTTTTCTCAGCTTTTTGTATTTGGTTGTCAATGACAAAATTAGAGAAACCATCATTTATTGTATATAAATATATAGTAATTAACTATAAAACTCATAAAGAGCTTAGATTTATATTGTAATAGCAGTGCAAGATGATATTGATGCTTCTATTGAAAAAAAGAAGGAATGAGGAGGGAAAGTAAGGAAAGAAAGAATGAAGGAGTTGCAGAATCTAATTAGCATTTCATAGTTATCTCCAACATGTTAAGAATTTAGATTATCAAAATATAGTATTCAGCAGGAAGCTTGAGCCTACAAAATCATTTTTTAGTTGCAAATTGAACTGAAAATTGCTTTATTCTCCAAAATCAGAATATTTTAAGTGTATTGCTCTAATTAAAGTCTCACAATGATTTTTACTGAGTCATTGTAACATAAATACATACACCCTAAATAATTTTCTAATAAAAGTTAATTTTCTTCTAAATCAAAGATACAAATATTTCATTGTTTCAAGTAAAATACTATAAAGTCAAATAAGATAATATTAAGCATTCTTTTTTTTACCAACATCTGCAGTATTGAAACTACATAACCAAAAATATGAATATCTAGCAATCTAAAAATAAGTACACCTCATGTATATTTATACAATTTGACTTTTGGTTATAGAGAGGTTGCAATTTTATTTTTGGCTACAGCTTCAATGCTGCAGAGCTTAGTAATAAATAATGCCTACTAATATCCATTTTGATTGTATAATGTTCCACTAAGCATTATAAAATCTTGATATCTTTGGTTTTAAAAGAATGTTAACTTTTTATAAAATTGACAGGAGTGTACTTATTTATTGGCAATATTGTATATACAATAATTTTAATAAAATGATAGTTAATAGAGAACTCTCTGGATTCCTATTGTAACAGTGATCCATGATGATAGTGATGCTTCTATTTAGATAGGAGTTGAGGATTCTAATTAACATTTCAAAGTTATCTTTGTTATACTTAAAATATATACATAATATATATAAAAATGATAATTTTAGTAGCATATAGAAAGATTTACACTCATTACACATCACAGATTTTACAAGAATAAGGAGGAGTGCTAGCATTACAAAATAACCTACACATTGAAATGTCGGATAGGCAGTTCTTCAATATTGATAATAACATCTCCATTTCTTCATCTTTGGTATGAACAAAATGGGGAAACCTGCACGAAAGAAATAATTAAAGTGCTGGAGGGTTTGCACGGACAGCCATTAGCATCATCTTTACTTGCAAAGTTGAATTCCAGTGATACAGAAAGTCCAATGCAATCATCAACTGCACAAGTTGCAAGATCTTGCCAGACTTCAGTTATTATCATCAGTTACTTCATCACATATTTACTGAGTTTGTTATTACTAGTTACTTTACCCCTTACAAATTGACTCTGTTATCACAATTTACCATTTGTTGCAGGGCCAATGATGATGTTGACCCCACAAACATTTGAAGATAGATTGACAACAGCTAAGACAAGGAGAACAAAAACAAAGTAACTACATTAAAATAGCCAAATTTTATTTTGGCAAAGAACAAAGAAAGCATTTGAAAAAGGATAAGGAAAGTACTATCTGGTTATGTAAACCATAGACTGGTTAAAGGTAACCAGACTGTGCCAAGGTTAGTAGGATAGGTTGTGGGTTACGGCAAAAAGTTGACAAGATTGTCACATAGTTCTTAGTGACAGTGTGTCTAGATGTTGTTTGAACTGTGCTGCTGGTAGTCAATAGCATAGCTATTCAGCTGAGGTAATAAGTTGTGGCCAGGTCACCTGCAGTTGGCCGAAGAATTAGGTTAAATTGCTGAGGCAAGCTAGTCAATGTCCTGGTGATTGATCAGTTGTTAACCCAGGGTTTGGTCAGTGTTAACAGTGAGCAGGCTTAGGTAGTTGACCCAGTCTGCATCAGCGGCAAGCTCACTGGTCATTAGCTGAGGCAATGTCTTAAGGTCTTGTGAGGAGTCTGCTCTAGAGCACTGCCTATATAGTTGGTTTATCCTGAAAAGGACCATTGTAGTAGCAAGATCAGGAACAGCTCAATCAAGGCTGGTACAGCTACTACACTTTGATCCTCTTCGCTTGCATTAGGCAGGTCCTGCTTTTTTTGGTGTCTAATATTTTTCTCGCTGATTTATGCTACAGGCAGTAATATTGTCTGCAGGTTTAGGAGTAACTTCCAGTTGTGAAAGAAATGTAGCCCTAAGCTATGACACACTCACCAATTGGCTCTGTTATCACTAGTTAATTTACCACACATCAAGTGAATTGGTTATCACTAGTTAATTTACCACTCACTGTGTGAATCTGTTATCACAAGATACTTTACCACTCACCAACTAATTCTGTTATTACCAGTTATTTTACCTCCCACAAATCTGTAATTGCCCAGTCAGCTGGGGCTGTAGAATACACTGACTGCTCCTCTGCAGAGGGGTAAGACCCTTTCTCAACAAGTGTCCTGGATATGACACTAAACAAGCTGATGGTAAGGTTCCAGTGATGCTGGGGCTTGGGGGAGTGTGGAGTATTCCTTCATTGCCATCACTCCCTGGCCCCACTCTGGTCCAGATTGGTACCACTTGATAAGGTCCTATCTATGGGTTAAATAGAACTAATCTACATACTTATGCTAAACTGAATTGCTTGAAATAGAACTGTTTTGACATGTAAACTGTGTACTTATGCTAAACTGAATTGCATAAAATAGAAGTGTTTTTGATAATTAAACTGTACTAGGTTAAATTGATTTGGTTTGGTTTCTTTGTTTAATGGCATATCAACCTTTGTAGGTTATTTAATGCCAAAGCCATTACTCCTAGAAGAACAGTAGTGGTACTATTTAACCCATAAGTGGGAGGATAAGGGGGTTCATACCTTTCCCAAGGGTATTTGTCCAAAAGTGAACGTAATAGCGCGACTGGAGTACTCACTTACAACGATTCTGCAGTCCATTGCTTTAATCATTACACCACTAGGACACCCCACTAGGCTAAATTGAATTATTTGAAAGAGAACTATACTTATACTAAACTAAATTGTTTGAATTAGAACTGTTTGACTAAACTGAATAGTTTGAAATAGAAATGTTTTTGACAATTAAACTGGGTACTTATGCTAAACTGAATTGTTTGAAATAGAACTATTCATTTGTAGAAAAATGGATTTCGCATTAAACAACCTACAAGGGTTGATATGCCATAAAATCCAAACAACCAAACAAACAAACAAACAAATTTCTAAACAATTTTATTGGCACAAAACTATTTATACAAATTATTTCTTAACTAAAAAGTTCTATATCAATCTAGTGACATGGTTTGAATATTCTTTGACAACCAGTATTTAACCACAGACATTATTTTTTCTACAAGGACAATGCAAAATGTACGAGTTCACCATGTAAGTAGAACCGAGAATAACAAAGCAGAATCAAAGAAATGAATATTTCTTACTATAAACATCATATTCCAGATTTTGTTTTCTTGAAGTCCTTCTTTGTATTCTTCATATTATTAAAACTGCATTTTGACTGATCAGTTCTTCGGTCTTCAAATCAATAAATACTTTAAAAAATAGAGAAAATATAGTTTTTTCTTTCTTTTTTCTCGTACATCATACACCTGATGAAGTCTGGAGAATGAATTACGCAAATATCAAAAACACAAGGAAGGGATTCAATTGTGAGATAAAAATCTAATGATATTTCATAAGTTACAGGCTGTATTTTCTTTTGCTCTCAAGAATTAGGACATTTAGTGCTTTTTCATCATATACATTCTGATATAAAAAAGACATTTTAAGTGTAAATAAATGACACCTTTTAGTTTTCAGGATACATTTTGTGTTCTTTTTTTATAAGTTGCATTGATACAATGTAGGATTTTTATAAGTTGCTGAGACCCATTTCCAGATTTTTATCAATTGCATAGATACACTTTATTACTTTATAAGTTGTATCAATACACTGCAAGATTTTTATAAATTGCTGAGATACACTGCTAGATTTTATAGGTTGCATAGACACACTGCTAGATTTTTATAGGTTGCATAGATACACTGCTAGATATTTATAGGTCGCATAGATACACTGCTAGATTTTTATGGGTTACATCGATACACTGCTAGATTTTTATAGGTTGCATAGATACACTGCTAGATTTTTATTGGTTGCATAGATTCACTGCTAGATTTTTATGGGTTGCATAGATACACTGCTAGATTTTGGTTGCATAGATACACTGCTAGATTTTTATAGGTTGCATAGATTCACTGCTAGATTTTTATGGGTTGCATAGATACACTGCTAGATTTTTATTGGTTGCATAGATACACTGCTAGATTTTTATTGGTTGCATAGATTCACTGCTAGATTTTTATGGGTTGCATAGACACACTGCTAGATTTTTATTGGTTGCATAGATACACTGGTAGATTTTTATAGGTTGCATAGATTCACTGCTAGATTTTTATGGGTTGCATAGATTCACTGCTAGATTTTTATAGGTTGCATAGATTCACTGCTAGATTTTTATAGGTTGCATAGATTCACTGCTAGATTTTTATAGGTTGCATAGATTCACTGCTAGATTTTTATGGGTTGCATAGACACACTGCTAGATTTTTATAGGTTGCATAGATTCACTGCTAGATTTTTATGGGTTGCATAGACACACTGCTAGATTTTTATTGGTTGCATAGATTCACTGCTAGATTTTTATTGGTTGCATAGATTCACTGCTAGATTTTTATGGGTTGCATAGATTCACTGCTAGATTTTTATGGGTTGCATAGATACACTGCTAGATTTTTATTGGTTGCATAGATACACTGCTAGATTTTTATTGGTTGCATAGATACACTGCTAGATTTTTATAGGTTGCATAGATTCACTGCTAGATTTTTATGGGTTGCATAGACACACTGCTAGATTTTTATTGGTTGCATAGATACACTGCTAGATTTTTATAGGTTGCATAGATTCACTGCTAGATTTTTATGGGTTGCATAGATTCACTGCTAGATTTTTATGGGTTGCATAGATTCACTGCTAGATTTTTATAGGTTGCATAGATTCACTACTAGATTTTTATAGGTTGCATAGATTCACTGCTAGATTTTTATAGGTTGCATAGATTCACTGCTAGATTTTTATGGGTTGCATAGATTCACTGCTAGATTTTTATAGGTTGCATAGATTCACTGCTAGATTTTTATTGGTTGCATAGATTCACTGCTAGATTTTTATGAGTAATACCAGTGTAAGTAGTTTGGATTATTAGAGTAGAAAATGAATTTTGCACTTTGCACTAATGCCCTTAAGAAAAGCAGGAATGCATTCCTCTCTCCATTTAAGAGTAAAGTAGCTGGGTTCATTGGATACTTGAACCAGGATGGTAGCCAACCTATGTAGGAAAAGGACAAATGTGAATTCTGTAGAGAAGGCAATGAGAAACCACTCTTCTAAGATGATGAACATTTTGAAGAGCTTAAAGGTCTTGATACTTCTACAGTCCAGCACATTAACCATTACACCATAGGGACTGCCAAAAAGCCCTGGTAGGATATCCCTTTTTCTATTTCATCTACCTGTGTGGTTTTATTTCTGAAGAAAAAAATGTATTTTCCTTTTGCTTTCTACCTTTTTCATCATACATGTTTAACCTTTATCTTTATACTTGTTATTTGCAAAACTTAGATTTTTTTAGGCCAGTGAGGAGCATAATGAACTCAGTCTGTACTGTATCTACTATGTTATGAAAGATCTGGTCTGTTACAACTATGGAGTTCAGACTGAGGCCAGTTATTCTATCAGAGTCAAATCACATTACACCCAAACATTCATTAAGCAAATAGGTAAATTTATCCCTCTCATTTCAAGGGGCCAGCAGTGGCCCAAACTGCTTGTTACAAACAGTGTTGGCTCCTGTTAACTTCTGCATAACCTGACTGTGTCTGTTTTTCATGAGAAATTGGATAAAACCTACAGACCTTTGGGCAAAGTGACCTCTTCACTAATCTCTGAATCATATCCTCATTATCAGTGAAGCATGTGTATGTGTGTATCAATGTTCATATATACAAGTAAATGGCTTTTAGGTGTAAGCGCAAACAATTATATCTCAGTAAGGATATGTCTGTTCAAAGCATGAAGCTGTGACTGTATCTTTACAAGGGATATTTCTTTATTGTATTAGTATGGGATTGTGTGTATATATGTGAGAGAGAGAGAGATAGAGTTACTTAGAAAGTAAAGTGAAAGGATTCCTTCTATTGAAATATGTACATTTTTTGCTTTTTTAATTTGCCTCGTGTAAGAACCTATGAGCATGAATGTGTGTATATATATAGGGGTTAGTTTATGTCTGTTTTAATCATAATGGCTCAAATTAAGATGAGCATAATGATAAATAAATGGAAATGTAATGCTTGAGAAACTTTGTTAAATAGACTGATAGATTTAGAATAGATTGATAACACCTTGACATAGATCAGAGGTGCCTGTGGTGTAATGGTTATCATCGTAGGAAATGGACACGCCAACACGAGTTCAAATCCTGGACGAGACTGATTGAATTTCACATAGCACTAATACCCTTGGGAAAGGTATGAATCCAAATATTCTCCCTCCAGATATGGGTAAATAGTAGGACAGACTAGGTTCTTCAGCCTTGGTGAGGCAACTAGTCTACGAGAAGGAAAACTCTGAGTTCAAACCTGTTAAACTCCGCTTAAAAATTGACCTTGTGTCATATCCTGCCCGAGCGGAGGGGTTGGTAAATAGGGTCATAGATCAGTAAGGAAGCTAATCATCCAAATCTGTATTGTGTTCAGTTATCATTGGGAGTCTCCTGCTTGTGGCCTTGTGCTATACATTAGCTTGCTAAATGTATGTCAATAAAATGAACTATAGGGAGAAAGTGAGAGAGAGAAAGATAGCCTCTTGTCATGTAGTTAGGAATATATGTAAATATATATATGTGTGTGTGTGTGTGTGTGTGTGTGTGTGTGTGTGTGTGTGTATTTACAGAACCCTTCCACTATGAACAGGATATGTCACAAGGTCAATTTTTAAGCAGAGTAAAGCTGGTTTGAATTCTGAGTTTTCCTTGACAGGTTGCCTAACCAAGTCTGCTCAACTATTCATCAATAGAAGAGATGAATTCATGCCAAATGCAAATGCATTAGTGTGAAGTGTTATGCAAACATCCTCGTCTAAGATTTGAACTGGGGTTGCAGATTCCATTTCCTTTGACAATAACCCTATCAGTGTGTGTGTGTATATATATATATATATATATATATATATATATATATATATATATATATATATATATATATAAAGACTCTATTAGTTAAATCTAACAATTATTTTCTAAAAAAGTGATCAGAGCTCCAAAACAAAACCTAAAATTTTAAATAAAAGGCGTGCAGATAAAATAAAATACCCTTACTAAAAGTTCCAGGTAGTGAGAACGTGATCTTCAGACAGCAGGGTTCACAAAAAAACATTAGTATTAACATTTGATTTCATTTGTGAACAATTTTTTAACTTAATATTTTAGATTATATATATATATATATATATATATATATATATATATATATATGTGTGTGTGTGTGTGTGTGTGTGTGTGTGTGTGTGTGTGTGTGTGTTCAGGACAGTCATTCAATAGATCAGGCGGCTTTTGCCTAAGGAGTTGGCAATAGGAAGCACTGTTTACAGATGCACCTTTTTCAAGGAAATCAGTAGTAATGAGTCTTTTAATGTCCTAGAAGACTGTCAGCATCACCTTCTTTAGTGACTGCTGCACCAACAACTTTTTCTTTACTGGAGAGTCGGTGTGTTTCCACTACATGGAATGTCTTTTCAATGTAGGCTCATAGTGGCAAACCAATATTTAGCTCATTTGTAAACACTTTTTTTTTTTACTAAAACATTCTTCTCTTAACACATTACATATTCTTATGTAAAATTACAGATGATTTGCACTTCTCAGCCACTACAAATTTGATGACAGACCTCTGTTCAAGCCTGGAGAACTCTTTTGATTTTCTACCATTTTGAATAGCCTTAAAACAAATAGTTTAAGAGGTTAAAATAATTTTCACTATAAACCAACAAAAACAGAGTTCACAGACCCCCCCCCAATTTATTTTGCTTTTTCAAAAAAGATTTGTTCTATTCATTGAATCAGCCTTGTGTGTGTTTATATATATATATATATATATATATATATATATATATATATATCATTTTAACCTAGACAAAGAGTCAGTGGTGCTTGGTGATAGCCAGTTTTTGGCCTATGTAATCATCAGACCAAGACCCCTGTGTCAGATGATCACCTGGTGAGAAACTGTTGACTCTGTGTCTACACTATTCTAATTTAGATCTACAAATGCTTTATCACCAATATTGACCACAATAAATATGGCAAACTCCATTGTTAACACATATATATATATATATATATATATATATATATATATATATATATAGAGAGAGAGAGAGAGAGATAGAAAGATAGAGGTTGTGACAATTCTCTGGAGCAATTTTTTATCCAATAGACCATTACTACCATATTAATTTTAATCCTTACCAGTTACCCTATACTTATGGCCTTGTACATAACTTAAGCTTAACAAATACCTTTAAAAAGAAATCTATCATCTACACTCGGTCTCTCCTTCCCCCCCTCTCTCTCTGTATATATATATATATATATATATATATATGTATGTGTATATATGTATGTATTGCTTGTATATATCTACATTTATGTATATATAGATTAGGATGAATAAAAGACACCAAATATAGACTGACAGAGTTAAAATAAAATCTATCAAGATGTTTATTTTTAATTAGAATTGGGTAAATATTTGCTTTTCTTTTTTCTCATTCAATCATCTCTTTCTTTTTAAAAATGCATATGCACACACACACACACACACACACACACACACACACACACACACACACACACACACACACACACACAATAAGATAGAAAATATAAATTTCTGAAAATAAAATCACATACTGACTTTTGGTTTTCTAAGGATCTCAGAATATGCGGGATTTATAATGTTTATACTGTTATTTACAAGGCTATCACTTAAGTTTGGCACAAGGCCACAAAGATAGAAATACATAGTGAGAATTCAACTCACTATTCAGTAATAATTGATCGGTGAGATTAGCTTACAAATCGTTATGCTATAATGGGGTGCACACCAACACCCACCACACATATATAAATGAGGTGTACATATATATATGAAGGTGGGCAGAACAGTTCATATGGTGATGTCATATCTGCTGTTGATGATTTTTTTTTTTGACAAACAGGATCCAAGCACTTCAACACTGACGGAAGAAGAGTGCGGACTGCAAGGGTGACTGTGTTGAAAAATAAACCTCATTTGATTTCAGTTCTATGAGAGTATCTTGATCAATCTGAACTTTTCATCTGATAGATAGATAGATAGATAGATAGATAGATAGATAGATAGATAGAAAAGGCGGGAAGTGAAATATGGTAGGGACAAAAGAAAGAAAAGTGATGACAGATTGAGAGGAATGTGATAGTTAGAAAGTGGAGAGGTTGGGAGAGACAAGAAGTTAAAATGATAGATAGATAGATAGATAGATAGATAGATAGATAATTAATAAGTGAAACAAGGAAGAGAGAGAGGCCTGATAGGAGAGTTAAATAGAATTTTGATTTAAAAACGAACAGGCAATATATAAGAACAACAGAGAAAAAAGTGGGGAGAGAGAGAGAGAGATCATTGACGAAACTTGACAGAAGACTTGACGGTGTGAAAAGGTGTCGGAATAAAAGTAAGAAGAAACGAAGAATCAATGAGATGATAGGAAGGAAAGGACGAGTGCAGAGGAAAAGAAGAGAATCAAGGCGAAAGACGGGGAAGGACGGAAGGAACAAAGAGTGTAGTGGGAGGTTCCTGTCTTATGTTGTATATGATGGAAGCACGGCAGCCAGTCAGCTCAAAAGAGGCTCCAATAATACAAACTCGTGCACACGCACACAAGAAAGAGAGGAGAGGAGAGCGCGGGCCTTAATCGAGTTGGAAAGCTTTTCTTGTCTTCACTTTTCCACTTTACCATATACACGACACATACTGCATTGCAAGCTCACGCTTTGCATATATGCGCGTCTCTTCTTGTTTCCAAAAGACAAGTGACAAGGACTTGAAGAGGACAGCTCTACGCCGGATTTGTTCAAGTGGATTTAAAAAAAGAAAAGAAAAAAAAAATCAAAACAAAAACCAAAAATCAAAAATCAAAACAAAAAACAAAACAAAAAAAAACCTGACAAACAAAACTAACAAACAAAAAAACTTGACGTAAGTTTATTCTTTTTCTCAGTTTTATTACTTTTCTTTTTCTTAATTTCTGGTGGGTCGTGTGGTAATTACAAGAAAAAAATGTCATGATAAGGTTTACTTAAAAAAATGTTCAAGTTACGATTCGAACCCCACAATTAGAAGTCGGTCGGTCGACTTTCTTTTGAAAGAAATTCTTTCATTATTTCAGGTTTTTAGCACTTGTTCCAAAACACAAAAGTGATAAGGTTTACTAAAAAAAAAAAGCAAAACAAAAAAAAGGCTTGGTTACGATTTGAACCTCACAACAAGCTGGTCGGTAATCTTTCTTTTGATTCACGCATTATTTAGGGTTTTAACACCTGTTTTGTGTCCAGAGAGCCTAAATCTGATTTAAAAAAATGTTTTCAGTAGCTTTTTATATATACGCTGTTTAGAGACACTTATTTACTCATAATGGAACGGTGTGGAAAACGACGACTAAATTCAGCAAGGTCCTCAGAGCCGACGGGATATTGGTCAGACTCGCTCAAGTGTTATTCTAAGCATAAAATAAAAGAAGGGTCACCTTAGAACAGTTTAAAAAATTTTTTTAAAAAAGAAGAAATTAAAAAAAAAACAACACACAAACAAACCAATAAACAAAAAACGTTGTTGGATGAAGGTAAATCATTATTCCCCAAACAAACGTTTGCGCACTCGCAAAGTAAACTTCAAGACTTTTTTTAAAAAAAGAAAGAAAAAAAAATTCTATCGTAGGAATTTAAGTTTGTTTTTTTTTTTAAATTTTATTTCTACTTATTTTTGAACTCGATGTTTCAATCACCTGGTGAAGGACGTCATTTTTAGACGAAACGTTTTTCTAGAAACACACACACACACACACACACACACACACATAGGTGCTCTCTCCTCTATCTCTCTCACACAAACACTGGCGCTCTCTTTCTTTCTCACTCATACGCATACACGAGATCAGCTTCACAGGTAAAATATAGTAGAACTAATTCTGAGCCAGTATTCTTTAGCGTAAGTGATATAAAAGACAGTTTCCGAACTTCAAAGAAGTAATTGTACCCACTTTGACTTTTGGGGTTGTGCCTTGGCGCATTTGGTAAAAACGCCGTTTCATTACGGGAAGAGCGTTTGATTTGGGGGGCTGCGATAGCTCGTTCAGCCTTAGATATTGTTATTCATCGATGTTCTGTAAACTCCGTATAACTCTAAAGAAACGATTTAACAATTCGGCGCACGTTGTACTAACAATAAGAAAGAAAAAGAGAAAGTCTTGAGTTTTAAATCTCGTGCCGGGTTGATGAGGCTTGTTCACGAAGAAGTTAAGAAATAGTAAAGAAATCGTTAATTCTAATCTCATCCTTTCACTTCCCTGTAACGCCTGCTGATTATTTATTTGTTTATTCATTTATTTTGTATTGTCAAATACGTACGAGGCTGTAAACCCTGTCTCATAAAATGCTTGCTTTTCAAATAGTAACTTAGTCGAATGAAGAAAGAAAGAAGAAAAAATTAAGAAAGAAATAATTCAAAGGTTTATAAATTAGCGATTGTCTTTTAATTGTATTTTTTATTAACTGAAATAAGAATAAACTTCTTTATTTATTTGTTTGTTTATTTCTGTGTTTTTTGTTTTGTTTTTTTGTTTTTTTCTTTTCTTTTTATATATATTTTTCCTTTTTGTCATTTGTTTTAGTTATACACTTCTGGGGTTATAGAAAATTTATCGCATTTTAAATTCTTGTTCAAAAATGAATAAATATTTATCAGCAAATGTAAATAACATGCGTTATAGATTTGGGTAATCTATCGTACTGAGAAACAGAAAAAGAATTTCTTTTTCTTTAGACCTCTCAGTTTTCCATTCGATATACTTATTTTCTTTTATCAATAAAACTGATGTATAAATTAGAAAAATTCTCTCTCTTTATATATATATATATATATATATATATATATATATATATATATATATAGATAGATAGTGTGTGTATCTATCTATCTATCTATATATATATATATATATATAGATAGATAGATAGATACACACACTTATGAATTAGAGAATAAAGCAAATTTCTGTTAAATTTGTGACTACATGAAAATTTTGTAGGGGTCTTCGTTGGCGGTTAGCATCACTTTTTAATAATCCAAATTCTTGACGTAACAAGGATAGCTATGAGATTCTAATTAGAATCCTTCACTTCTTTCGAAATAGAAGCATCGCTATCATCATGGATCGCTCTTGCAACTAGGATCCAACCGATTCACAGATCGTCTAGTTCCAGATAAAGTGGATTACTTACGAAGTATATTTCATTAATTTATCTGAGAGTTCGTCTTTGGTTGTATTAGTGTGTGTATATAAGAACATACATATGTGAATATGCATGCATGTTAAAAGTGAAAGTGAAAGTACAAGCGAAATTGATTCCTTTCCAAAAGTCGCGAGGCGACACCCAAATATTTCAAGTAAGTAATCTACTATCGGCAGAGGAAAAAGATGCTGGCTTTGGCTTTCACCGTGGCTTTGGTTTTAACGTATAGGCTGAAGCTTAAGGCCGAAAGGTTTTTAGATCTCTTATCTAGCGCCGGCTTAGTGAAGCTCATTAGTATAAAAAAATAAATAAATAGAAAATCCGGGATTGAAAAACTAATTTAAAATCAGCGCAACTGCACCTATGACTTTGATGTTGATCCTATCAAGAAGTGTCAGTAATATAAATATTTTTGTTGGTGGGGCGAAGACACTCCTCCTCACTCCTTCTGACTTTTCACGGGCACTTAAATATAACCCCTCCCTACATATAATCCCAACTTTAGCCCCACCTCCAATCCAAAATTAGTAATTCTAAGTCTTTATGTATTATTCTAAGTACAAATAATACATTCAATACTATCCAATTTCATTTTTCCAGGGGAAAAGTGAATTAAACGTTTTTAAGTATCTTTTCTCATCAAAGTTCAGAAATATAAAATTGCTAGATTTACAAAACATTACCAAAAAGGTTATGGTTTTGCTTATTACAAATCAAATAGTTAAAACTTAACTTACAAATTAATTTTTCTTGAAACATGAAAATCACCGAAAGACATACATATCGTAATATTAAAATTCTCGTCATGTTTGTATATATGTGTAACGCAGCAAAAACAGTACATCCTAGCGAGATTTTAAAAGAGCAACTTATGCTCTAACTTTTCTCAGACAAATTTCCTGTGCTTGTATCGAATAGTTTGATAAAGAAAATTTCCTTAATAATGTAGAAAATGATTATATAGGAATATGTTAATTACATAAGAGAAAGTTTTTAGTGCTAAACTCTTTTCTGTCGAAAGTCTTTTATAGATTGATGGGCAGGTATAAATAATTACATTACACACAGGCCATTTGATTATATACGTATGAGGGAGTTCATTCCATTTAGGGTAGGTTCTCTATATTGTAATAAACAAATGCACACTTTATCGTTTATAGCTATGTATTGCATTTTTTAAAAAGTTTAAAACAACAGTGGAGTTCGTGTTTTTTTTTAATCCGCCACGTAAAAATAAAATAAACTAATCTCTGTTTTGTTATTTTTTTTCTAAATTTAAACACGTGTTGTTGTGTTTGTTGTTTCCAGCCATTAATAAATAAATAAATAAAACAATTCCTTATTAAAAAAAAAAAAAAAAGCAACAAACAAACAAAACAAAACATCTGCGTTACAGAGAGAATCCCGTTTAAAAATCAAAAAAAGAATTTAATTAGTTTTAGGACTTATTTTTTAGCTTAACGAATCGCCGATTTTGAATAAGCTCGGTGGATGCTCACGACAAGACTGTTTTTGATTGTCGCAAGAGAGTTCTGCGGAATACCCCCCACCAATGTCTAAAAAGTCTGTCGGTGATGGTACCTATTCGGACAGGTGTGATAATAAATGGCGAACAAAAGATAAAGGAATAAAAATAAATGTATAAATAATCATCTTAAGGAAAACGAATTACTTCTTATGGACAGCAGAACTTAGAATAAAGCGATCAGTTCACAAAAACGAAAGCTTTACCTCATTTATAAGATATACATGTGAACAAAAACAGCTTCTTTTCACTTTTTACCTTAATGCCGTGTGTCGTTCGTCAGTCTTGTACTGTATACTTAAAAAAGGCGATAAGTACTGACACTTTGTAATTCAGAGTTTGTCTTTTTTTACCATTGTTCTCAGTCTACCAAACGAATTTCTATGCAATGCAAGTGAAAAACTTGCAGAAATTATCAAGAGTTATTTTATTCAATATTTACAAAAACCTATTAGTTCTTTAAAAAGAAAAAAAAAAGGACAAATTTTGAGAAAATCAATTTGACTTGAACTTGATCCAGTTAGTAAATGTTCATTGCGTTGTCTGAAGAACTAACACTTTCTGTTCAAAGTAAGTTAAGGTTGTGGAGTTTAACAATAAAACTTATTTTCTCTATTTCTCCAACTCACTCTCTTTTAACATGGATTATCGAGGAAAATAAAACGAGTGTGTGAGTACAATGTGCCGTTTGTAGTAGGAGTGTTGGGCCTACGACAAATCGGCAACATGAAAAAGTAAGCAGAAAGCAACAGAATTGTCATGCCTGGTTCAATCGAACTTCGCAATGTACATTGGTCATGTGTTCTTTTAATATATTTCTTTCTCTTTCTCTAAATATATTTATATATAGACACTTATTTCTCTATCAATATGCAGATATTCTTAGCTTTCTGTTGGGGGCATATGTATTTTCTTATCTTTCTCTGTATATATATATATATATATATAGCTGTCGACCAACTGAAGTTGAGGGCGACATGAAGGCTCGCTTTTCAAAGGCAACTCTTTTTGCTGGATATTCCACCTACCCTTGATCCGTACCTTATAATGCTGAGAGTTAAGCAAGGAGACATCAAGTACCATTTTTTGAGTCTTTGGTATGATTCAACTCTGGTCTCCAAGACCAAAGGCAAATACTCTAACCACTATGCCAATGGGCCTCTTATCTTCATATATATATATATATATATATATATATATATATATATATATATATATATATATATATATATATATATATAGTCGACCATAGTCGAGGGTGACTGGAAGGCTCCCTTTTCGATAGCTACTACACCAAGGATTGCTCCACTTTACCCTTGAACCATATAATGCTGAGTGTTAAGCAAGGTGGTATCAAGTACCATTTTTAAAGTCTTTGGTATGACTCGACCTGGGATTGAACCCAGGTCTCCTGGGCCATTGGCGAACACTCTAACCGCTGGGCCAATGTCCCGGATATATATATATATATATATATATATATATATATGTATATATATATATGTATATATGTATATATATATGTATATATATATGTATATGTATATATATATATATGTATATGTATATATATATATATGTATATATATATGTATATATATATATATGTATATATATATATGTATATATATATGTATATATATATATGAAAATGGAATACTATTTCGAAAATGCTTATTTTCTAAAGGAAAAAAATCAGTGTATATATACATATACACTTGTCTCAATCTCTTTCACAAAAAAAAAGAAATATATATATATCTCACTATCGAGATATATATAATCTATCAATATATATGCATATATTCATGCCTATCTCCCTCTCTCTTTACACACACACACACACACACACACACACACACACACACACACACACACACACACACACACACACACACACACACACACACACTAATATATCTATATATCATGTCTATATCTTTCAATATGTATATTCATTCTTT
This sequence comes from Sepioteuthis lessoniana, assembly GCA_963585895.1. Taxonomy (NCBI): domain Eukaryota; kingdom Metazoa; phylum Mollusca; class Cephalopoda; order Myopsida; family Loliginidae; genus Sepioteuthis; species Sepioteuthis lessoniana. Next base: position 66,281,123 of record OY757908.1, read on the forward strand.
TCTATTTGCCTCTATATATTCTTATCTATCTACAAATCAATATATATTCTTATCTAACTCTCTCTCTATATATATTTATATTCATCTCTATCTATGTATCTATCTATATAATTATAACATAAAGATAGAACAGCAAGTGTATCAATGTATATATTCATTTTTTTTCTGTCTATCTGTCTCTAAATATTCTTATCTATCTATATATCAATATATATTCTTATCTCACTATCTCTCTCTCTCTCTCTCTCTCTCTCTCTCTATATATATATATATATATATATATATATATATATATATATATATATATATATATATTATCAATGTATCTATCTGTATAATTATTACATAAATATAGAACAGCAAATAAGAAAAGGTTTTGCATGAAAAGACTGCTTGATTCTATTACAGCACAGCAGGTATAAAACTATAAATATTAGAATTATGGACACAATAAGTTTGTAGCATAAGTTTCATGTGTTTAAGACTATCTTAAGAGAATCTGAAAATTGTGGAAAAGACATGAAAAAGTGATGGATTTACAGTGTTTATAATTCTTATATAATTATAATTACTTGCATAAACAAGAACTTTCCCTTTCACAGATATACATGAACTCAGCTCAGCATACAGATATTACTCAGCCATATAATAAAATCAATAACAAAGACATCCTTAAACCAAATCACACACACACACACACACACACACACACACACACACACACACACACACACACACACACACACACACACACACACACACATAATATTTACCAGGTTGAATATTGGCATGCACACTTTTATAATCACTAAGCTAATGATATTCTGCAAATGATAAAAATATAAAAGAATATAAACATAAGATATAATCATTTACTAAGTTTAGTTTAGTTGTAGCACTAATTTAGAAGTATATGATCCCAGTAAGAACTGAAACCACAAGTAATAGTCTGCTAGCCTTTCTTGCAAACCATATCATATATATCATCTGAGTTTAGTATATATAACATTACAAATTACTTGATGATAAATAGAGTAATTTAATTTAATAAAAAAACTTTAGATTCAGTGATAAAGAGAAGTATTTTGAATTGGCTGATTTAGTTCTTTGGTTTACACAGAGTTTCTTCTTTCTTTCTTTAATGGCATATAAACTTTGTGGGTTATTTAATGCTGAAGATTTCGTTATAGAAGAACAGCAGAGATATTACTTAACACCTAACTGGGGGATAAGGGGGTTCATAACTTATCTAAAATGAACATAACAGTGCAACTGGAGTTCAAACTTGGTTACCTTGAGGCTATAGTCCAGCACATTTAGTCTCCATGCTATAAGGTCTACAGTCCAGCACTTTAGTCCTTACGCTATAAGGTCTACAGTCCAGCACTTTAGACCTTACGCTATAAGGTCTACAGTCCAGCACTTTAGTCCTTACGCTATAAGGTCTACAGTCCAGCACTTTAGTCCTTACGCCATAAGGTCTACAGTCCAGCACTTTAGTCCTTACGCTATAAGGTCTACAGTCCAGCACTTTAGTCCTTACGCTATAAGGTCTACAGTCCAGCACTTTAGTCCTTACGCTATAAGGTCTACAGTCCAGCACTTTAGTCCTTACGCCATAAGGTCTACAGTCCAGCACTTTAGTCCTTACGCTATAAGGTCTACAGTCCAGCACTTTAGTCCTTACGCTATAAGGTCTACAGTCCAGCACTTTAGTCCTTACGCTATAAGGTCTACAGTCCAGCACTTTAGTCCTTACGCTATAAGGTCTACAGTCCAGCACTTTAGTCCTTACGCTGTAAGGTCTACAGTCCAGCACTTTAGTCCTTACGCCATAAGGTCTACAGTCCAGCACTTTAGTCCTTACGCCATAAGGTCTACAGTCCAGCACTTTAGTCCTTACGCTATAAGGTCTACAGTCCAGCACTTTAGTCCTTACGCTATAAGGTCTACAGTCCAGCACTTTAGTCCTTACGCTATAAGGTCTACAGTCCAGCACTTTAGTCCTTACGCTATAAGGTCTACAGTCCAGCACTTTAGTCCTTACGCCATAAGGTCTACAGTCCAGCACTTTAGTCCTTACGCTATAAGGTCTACAGTCCAGCACTTTAGACCTTACGCTATAAGGTCTACAGTCCAGCACTTTAGTCCTTACGCTATAAGGTCTCCCCACCTATACACTGTTTCTCAAAGATCAATGGATCTGAGACAAACAGTTTTAGAATGAAATAAAACCATGTCTTATCAAAATTAAATCTTTTTTTCTTTCTTCAGAAAAGTTGTGATTTTTTTTTTTGGTGGAAGAAAAAAAAATATAAGTCTATTATTTAAAATATTTCAAAGTGTTTCATCAATGTCCAATTTGAAATTTTAAGTTTAAAAACCTAGAATTTTTCTATCTATCTCTAACACACACACACACAAGCACACGCATGCACACACACACAATCTATCTACTAGGAGGTGTTTATGGTGCAATGATTATTGTCTTAGAAAATGAACGTGACAACCCAAGTTCAAATCTTAGACAAGACTATTTACAATTCACACAGCACTCATGCCCTCGGAAAAGTTATGAATCCAATTATTCTCCCTCCAGCTATGGGTAAATAGTAGAGTAGACTGGGTTCTTCAGCCTTGGTTAGGCAACCAGTCTAGGAGAAGGAAAAGTCTGAATCTGTTAAACTCTGCTTAAAAATTGACCTTGTGTTGTATGCTGCTCATGGAGATAGATAGGTAAATATATACAATCTTTCGACAAGGATTGGCTGAAAAGTTCTCAAGAAAAGAGAAAAAGAGAAGAGAAAGGATAGACAAGAAAAATGTCCTTTTCTGATAAAAATCTTTCATACTTAAAGGTTGGATGATTATCAGAACACGTTTCAGACATTTTGGATAAGCATGAAGGAGCATACATACAAGAGCACTAACATACACACACACATGCATATTAATAAGTGCACACACACACACACACACACACACACACACACACACACACACACACACACTCAAAGTAGTTATTAATTCAGCATAAAACCACAAGTATGGGGCACCCAGTGAGAACTGAACTCACTCACAATGGCCTGCTTGTCTATCTGTTTAACTATTGCAGCACACAAGATGATCATCAATAATATTACAGTGTTAGAAACATTTATACATCTTTTGTAAAGCTATCTTGAATAATGATTTAAAATCATTCGTCAATATATATATAAAATAAACTTAAAGATTAATTTGCATTTCATAATCTGTAAATAAAGGATTTAGGAATAAATTAAAAAAAAGAAACAAATAAAAAAGAAACAGTCTAATTTGATTTATGAATTTTATAAATTAGACAACCAAAAAAAAAGAAAAAAAACTTTTTAAAGCAAAAATATTTAAAATAGATTGATTAATTTTTACTGGTTTCTTAAAACCCAAATAAAGATATTCTAAAACGAATAAAGGAAAAGAATATGACAAATACATTTACAGGAATCTGAAAAAAAAAAAAAAATTGAAAAAGTCTTATAAATGTGGATTGGCTAAAAAAGATTAAGTATTTACTGAAAGCTAAATTGAAAATTGAATTTGAATGAAGGTAAAAAAAAAATAGGAGGAGGAGGAGGAGGAGGAAGAGAGAAATGTTTGTTTAATTGAACTGAAAAATACCATAATAAAATAGATTAATGAGGTAATGAACGAGAGAATTTAAAATGAATTAAGATTTTAAAAGTAAATTAAGAGCAAAAATTGTATAAATGAGATTCTTGGGGTTGTTATCTGCATATTTGTTTGTTTATCTTTACCTTAATGACATTTCGATTGCAGAGTCTTTCAAACAGACTTATTTAACTTTTTCTTTTTTTATTTTCCAACCTAAAAACTACACCAGTCTTCAACACACACACACACACACACACACACACACACACACACACACACACACACATATATATATATATATATATATATATATATATATATATATATATATATATGGAGAGAGATTAGCAAAGTTTCTATTAACAAATGACAGGCTTATTTGTGAATGTATTTACCTAACTCTTGTTCCACAAGCAGTATGTAACACAGGGTCAATTTTTAAGCAGAATAAATGCAGTTTGAATTCAGAGTTTTCTTTGTTTAATGGCATATCAACTTTAGAAGGATATTTAATGCCAAAGCCATCCTTCAAAAAGAACAGTTGTCAAACTATTTAACCCATAGCTGGGAGGATAAGGGGTTTATAACTTTTCCAAGGGTATTTGTCTGAAAGTGAACGTAATAGCACAACAGGAGTTTGAACTCACTTACTATGGTTCCGCCGTCCATCACTTTAACCATTACACACATCCCTCAGTTCAGGATTTTCTTTCTCGACTGATTACTTAACCAAGGCTAAAGAACTCAATTTGTCTTACTATTTACTTATAGCTAAAGAATAGGTGGAGTCATACCTTTTCCAAAGGCATTAGTATGAAGTGAAAAGCAAACAGCCTGGTCTAGGATCTGAGCTCTGGTTGCTGATTTCAATTATATATATATATATATATATATATATATATATATGTATATTGATTGATTGATTGATTGATAGGGGTAGATAGGCTTGAATAGACCCCATAAAAAATTACTGGCTTATTTATATATAAATCAACACTTATGCTTTGAATCAAAGTGTAGTATCTGTGCTCATGGAAATCCTATGTATAGCTTTATCATAAGATATGATACATGCAAATGATAGTAGTTATGCAAAGAGAATAAAATTTGATACTTTTCCAGAAATAGACAGCACTGTTGGTCACTCTTACAATATGCCAGTTGCATTCCTTGCAGATGAGTGAGACACCCTTCCCCACCAAAAACAAAAAAATATGACACTTAACTGTATCCAGTATTAAGGCTCCAGTTCAAGAATTTGGGGGAGTGTGGAGTCATCCCTTCCCAGTCCACTCTGACTCAGAGTAGTACAAACTATTAAGATCCTATCTATGGGTCAAATTAGATCTGTTTGTATATTATTAATATTAGATAGGAATACCTGAAACCATATAACTGTGTGAAAATTATTGGTATTAGATGTCTATGATTATAATCAACATTTACAAATGAGTAAAATTTTGGCACTAAATAAACCATAAGATTTTAATATAGTATTAAACAAATAAATCAATCCATACTTCCAAGTTCACTCTGACCCAGAGTGGTAATACCAGTCAGGATCCTATTTGTTTTGATCTGTTTGGAAATTATGAGTATTTGGGAGAAATACTTGAAGCCATACAACAATGTGCAAAAAAATGAGTATTATCAAATAGGAATAGCTACTTAAAGCCATATAATTTTGTATTAATTATTAGTATTTGATAGGAATACTTGAAATCATATAAATGTGTACAAATTATTTGTAACCAGTTTCAGCATTAAATAAACCCTAAAAGGTTGATATGCCAATAAACCAAATCAAACTTTTATTCAATTATATTGCTGTTCATGCTGGAGGACACCTGAACAAATACTTGATGGTAAAATAGCTGGAATTCTGTGACTATTACAACCAATATGAAGACACTAAATGAAGTTAATTGGTGCATTATCATGATGATTTTTCTTCCAAAATTTTGACAAAAATTATTTTCTTCACTTTTCTGTAGTCATTAACATGAATTCTTATAACTCTCAGTAACATTGTATCATGATTTTTCTCAATGTTCCAAGTAAACCTGTTCTCTTCCATCTTACTGTTTTGTTTTAATATTAGTTGAAATTTATGGGAATATTTTTTTTAAAAATCTGTTTGAAGAATAAGAGACCAGTTAGTGTTGATGTAACACTAAGAGATCTTTCCTTGAATGTGGTAAAAAATTATTTTTGTAGACTTATTTTCCTCTTTCTCTGAAAAAATAATTTAAAAAGTTTTGGCTTCTTTATTGAATGTTATATCAACCTTCATGGGTTATTTAATGCTAGAGTTATCCTTATTGAAGAACAACAGTGATACTACTTAACCCATACCTGGGAATTTATATATATATATATATATATATACATACATACGTACATACATACATATATATATTTATGTATGTATATACATATACACGCAATTATGATTAAAATCTAACAATTAAAAGGTTTTTAATCAGTAAAATATTTATTTTCAATGCCCCAAATGCACAGCAATATCACAATATATTTCAGGTGTAAAAAATGAGATATAAAACAGTATTCAATACATCTGAAAAAAGTCAGAAGTGTTGAATACTAGCTCATGTGAGTATTAAAAGCATGAAACCCTGAGTAAGTGAGTTCAAGCTCCAGTCATGCTATTGCATTCACTTTTGGACTAATACTCTGGTGAAAGTTATGAACACCTTTATCTTCTCAGATATGGGTTAAATAGTACTATTACTGTTCTTCTAGAAGGATGGATTTGCCATTAAAACAACATAACCTTGAAATATATATATGCATTTCAAGTATAGAAAAAACATATATATATATATATATATATATATATATATATTGATGTACTTATTGACTTATACAGATACTTCTTCCTGGAAGCTTTTATGTGTAGACACAAATAAACACCTAATATTTGAAATAAATTTTAAAGTGTTATAGGTTATGAATATTTGATGAATACACAAGAAATTTGAGAGCTTATTTAGTTACATCCCTTGCAATAAATTGAAACATATTATCAGTGTAATGCACACATATATACTGGGATAAATATCTATATACTTGTAAGATGTGTTCAAAGAGTATTGAGACTATTTATATTTATCAAGACAGAAATGGACAATGAATGTAACATTAATTTTCTTCAAAATAGTCCTCTTGGCATTCAACACACTTATTCCAACAAGTTTTCCATTAATCAAAGTATCTCTGAAACTTCACCTTTGACATAGTTTGAAGCTGTCTCTTTCTTTTGATGTCTTTCACATCTTTAAATTTTGCATGGAATCTTCAGTTTAGGAAAAAAGAAATCATTGCATCGAGCTAGATCTCAGTAGCATTGAGAGTGCTGCTTTTACACAATCCTGTGCTTTGCTAAAAGCTGCTGTTCAAAAAGTATTAAGACTGGCTTCATAGTTTGTTTTGTTAAGTTTTTTTTCAAATTGGCACTGACTCTTCTAAATCAAATTGAGATATCATGACTTTATTATATGTTACTCAGCTATGCACATATCATCATTTACATTTGGAATTATGAAATATTAAAAATTTAAAGGTTCAGTTTCAATAATTTTTCATCACTCCCCATATATCTATCTATCTATGTAGGGAACATAAAAAATACATGTCTTTAATTGGAATCATTTCGAGATGAGGCTTTTTAATCTGAGAATTAATTTTTAATTTTTATTTATTGCTGACTTTTTGTCCTCATTTTGGTAGTTTTTGTGTTGTTTCTTCTTTCACTAAGTTTCGGCCAAATTTCACCTCTGGCCTTCTTCAGGTGATATACCGCAACCTCGGATAGGAATGCTGAGTCTTGTAACCGTATCCCCAGTAATTACTGCCTTCCATAGTTGTTGTCTATCGCACCACGTTTTTGACCAAGTAAACCTCTGGCCGGCTTGGGTAGGATTTGAAACCGCTATCTTCTGACAATGCTCACCTGGAACTGTAGAGACTCAACGCCTCTATCCGCTGCACCACGGGCCCCGAAGTCCGCAATAAATAAAAATTAATTCTCATAAAAAATACATTTACATGTAAATTTAACAAACAAATGCAATTGTTATTTTGGTGGTATTCCACTGTATATTTTACTATATATTTATATATATATACTTATATCAACTGGAATGTGCATATTCTATTGATATATAAATGTTCTGGTTCTTTTAGGGAAGAAAATGGCAGATCAACCTGCCATGAAATTTAGCCTTGTAAACCCCCTTTATACAACTCGAAAATGCTTTGCCATTGCACAAAATGAATTATCTATTACTGTACCAACAAAACCTGCTGATAGAGATATTTGCACCATATAGAATTCCAAGATTTTATTAGGTACACAAGTTATAATAGACAGATGTTAATGAGGAAGAAGTATTTTACACAAAATGTACACAAAATGTAATATTCATTCTATGTTTGGGTGTATTTACTCAACCCCTCTACCATAAGCTGGTAAAATACAAGGCCAATTTTTAAATAAAGGACAATTGGTTTGAATTCAAAATTTTCCTGGTGGTCTTTTCAAGGTGAAAGAGTCCAGTGTGCTCTTCTATTTACCTGCATCTGAAAGTAGAAGAGATGGATTCATGCCTTTCTCAAGGACATTAGAGTGAAATGAAATGCAAACAGCTTCATCCAGGATTTGAACCTTGCTTGCTGAGTCTGTTTTGTACAGTAATAACCTTAGTGTTATTGTCAGTCATTTCTTCTTAACACATGTTACTTAATATCTCTATATTAATAAGTAGTAGGGCTTAGAATATGCTGACTGTATCCTCTGTAGATGGTTAAGCTATCCTCACCAAAAAAATGCGTATTCTGGGTATGACACTCAACTGCATCTGGCATTGGGGCTCCAGCTTTGCAAACCTGGTTAGTTTATTAAGTATAATGGCATATCAACCCTTCATGGTTACTTAATGCCATATCCTGTTTATATATATATATATATATATATATATATATATATATATATATATATATATGATTTGTAAGTGAATAATTTGTAGGTAACATTACTCGTAAATAAGTTAGAGCTCATTTGTTTGCACACAGTTAAATAGTTTCAGGTATTATTATTTATTGTTTGCACACCATTAAATGGTTGTAAGTATTGTTATTTATTCTTTGCACACATTTAAATGGTTTCAAATATTGCTTTTTAACACAAATAATTCTATTTGATATCAATTATAATCCCCAATAAAACAGTGAACTATTTGACTCATAGATGGGACTGGAACAGGTACTATCACTCCAGGTTAGAGTGGACCTAAGAGTAATGGTAATGAAAGGGTGCTCCACATTCTCCAAATTCCAAGCCTCATCATCAGATGTAGTTAAATATCAAACTCAGGATCATCAATGGTTTCAAATATTACTATGTAACACTAATGATTCTATTCAACATTTGCACACAGTTAAATGATATCAAGTATTGCTATGTAATACTAATAATTTAATTTAACATTAATCATTTGTTTGCATACAGTTAAATGGTTTCAAGTCTAGTAGTTCAATTTGACTCATAGGTGGGACTCTAACAGGTACAACCACTCCAGGTCAGAGTGGATCTGGGAGTGATAGCTATGAATAGGTACTCCGCATTCCCTAAAGCTCCAACATCAGGTGATTTAGTGTCATATCCAAGACACTTGTTGGTGAGGTTTACTCCTCTGCTAAGATGCAGACAACGTATTCTACAGCCCCAGCCAACATGGCTATGGATGTCTGGAGAGTGGGAGTACTTATTCATTGCAATTACTTTCAGGTCCACTCTGACTCAGTATGATACTACCTGTTAGGGTCCCATCTATGGATCACATAAACCTGTTTGCAAATTATTTGTATTAGATGGGAACAGTTGATGTTATATAAATGTGTGAAAAGAAACTTAAGATGCATTGGCTTGCCATTAAAATCAATCTCTCTGTTAACTTTGATTCAATATTCAACAGTGAAGTTTCAGATCCAAGTTCTACTAATAATCCTTCTAGGCTACAAATTTATAGATCCATTCTTGTATAAGAAGGTGGACACAGCAAGAAAACATGAAAATTATGCATTACTTCTTTTTAAATGAATAGTAAGGGTTTGCTTGCTTTTTTGAATTTGATTTGTTCATTTTTAACTGAATTTATCACAGAAGATGAACATGACTTAGATTCATACGAAGAGGTTAAAGATGGATAAATATGAAAAGACTAGGGTAAAAAGATAAATACAGACGGAGACTGAAATATAGAGATAAGTTTAGACTGAGATAGACAGATAGATTTGAACAGTGTGAAAGTGATAGATGAAGAGACAATAAATGTCTGCAATTATTTAACAATTTTCAATGTTTGTGTCTCTTTCAGAAAATGTGCCAAATAATGTAATTACTTGAATAATTGTATTTTAATCACCCAATCAAAAACCAGACAAAATTCAATAAGAAAAGTATTTAAAGATAAGTAAAATTATAGATAAATATATAACTTGGAAATATCTCAGACCAGCATCTGTGGATGCATATATATATACCTAGACTTATACAAAATTATACACACACACACACACACACACACACACATACATATATATATATATATATATATATACACATATACACACTTTACGAAATATACTTTATGTGTTTATATAAATCAAGCCTCAAGAGCTCCCATGTATTCACTTATGACTGTAATGATCATCTGAATCAGATACAAAGATTATTATTTGTTGTGATTAATTACATCTTCTTGAGCTGCACAGACGAACATCATTGTAAAAATCTAATTAAGTATTTTAGTGAGTGTGTCCTACAATCATATTCATTTACTTTATATATATATATATATATATATATATATATATATATGAAGGTTGGCTGAAAGGTTCATAGGTTGACCAAAATACTCTCATGGAATGTGAACAAAATGAGGTCTAATTTTCAACATATTTCCCTTGGCAGTCCACACTGTTCTTCCATCAGTGTTGCAGTGCTTGGATCCCATTGGTCAAAAAAGGCATCAACACCAGATATGATGTCAGCCTATATAGATATATATAGTGAAATAAAGAAATCATTCAAAAAATACCATTTCATAAATCAGAAAATTGCTCAATACTGGCCAGTCAATAAATGAATGTTTACCTCTTTATGACTGTCTCATTCCTATCCATTTCATGTACTAAAAATAAAAAACAATCAGACTGCTACAAAGGGTTCATGAAACTAGTAGTAATTAGACTCCACACAGGGTTGAATAAACATTCATTCATTTTAGGATATGTGTGTGTGTGTGTGTGTGTGTGTGAGAAGAAATGAGCTGAATCTGACAGAATATATATAGAAAAGGTAAAATGGAATAAAGATATGTTTAATGGTTTGTTTATTTGCCAACGCATTTCAACTTCAATTTTTTTTTGTTTTTCTGAATGCAAAAATATTCTATCAAAATTATTTTAGTATTAGAAATAATTATGATAGATAAATTTTTATTCAATTGGAAGTCTTCATCAAGGCTTGTAGATTTTGCTATGTGAAAAAAGTATTTTTGCATTCAGAAAAACAAAAAAAAAAAAAGACTGTAGTTGAAACGCATTGGAAAATAAACAAACCATCAAACAAATATCTTTCTTCCATTTTACATTTTATATATATATATATATATTGACATATATATACTCCCCTACCCCCGTGGGGTTGAGTTCTCTAGCGAAGAAGTAATTATGTTGCCATTAGCGTCTATTGCAAGCCTCTTCGTAGATGAATTGAGGTCTCAGCAACCGTTGAACGGATGTATTTAAACAATAGTAATTGTGATTCATAACCGTTTAAAATCTACTTCATAGCTAATATCTCCTTGTGGCTGTATGGTTAGAAGCTTTGGTTTGGCGTTTGAGTCAACTGGGTTTCGATCCCAGCTACGGGAAGATACTGTCTAGCCACACTGATGAGTTCTGATTGGATGAAATAGATCTGTCTATGGATGACTATTGAGATATATATATATATATATATATATAGGTGAATGAACAAATCATTTAAAAATGTTTTTCTTAAATTAAGGAAGTGCTTAGAAGGTGGCCAGTAGAACAAGATAAAACCTAAAAGAAAATGTTATTTCGCCTCCTCATCTTGGCTTCATTATTAAAAGTTTCATGTATTGAAAAAATATTGAAAAATATTGAAAAAACATAAATAATTAGATAAAACACACATATTTACATGTAAGTAAATAATCATCTGGATGTATTTTAAGTTTTAAACTGTATTGTTATTCTAATTGTACACTAAAATAATCATCTGGATGTATTTTATGTTGTAAACTGTATTGTTATTCTAATAGTACACTAAAATTGCTGATAATTATTCACTCACCCTTATATGAATATACAGTTATTTATTGAAATAGATATTCTTCACGCAATTGGTTTAAAACTAAAACACCTAAAATAACAGTAAAAACTTAAACGGTGCTCAATGCAAAAAATATCATAGAGCAAATATAATACTATTACATTGAAAAAATGTCACCCAACTTAAAATTTCAAGTTTCACAAAAATCAATTGTCAGGTAATTATTGTTTATTGATATATACATTGTCAAACTCTACAACATTGAAATTCTCTAACCAAAAATAAGAATATCCACCTGTCCAAAAATAAATGCTCCTCTTATCCAATATTTATGCAATCTTATTTTCGGGCTCTCAAGTATTTCAGTGGTGTAGAATTTGGTAATGAATAATAACTAATAATATCCATTTTGACAGTATAATATTCCACTAAAAATAAGAAAATCCTAGCATCTTTGGTTTAGAAGAAAATTTCTTTGTGGTATATGCATTTCTTTTATATCCAATTATTTAAAATACTTAAAACAAATTTCAAGGTAATTTTTTATATGAGAGTTTGTTTTTCTTTTGTTCCATCTGTCATATATATATATATATACCAACTTATTCTTTTAGTATGACTTAAAATTTTCAAGAATATTAGAATATCAAGAAAAACATTTTTTGACGTAAAATCGGAGAAAAGTACCCAGCAAAAAGTCATAAATTCTTGTAAAATCTACAGGATATTTAAATAGTTAACATTATCTTTCATTTTTCCCTCAGAAATTGATCATGTGAATTATATACTGAACTAGTATAGTTTCTGTTGTAAATGAATTAATTATTTACAAGCAGATTGACACCCACTGTTTTTCTCTTTTGATCTTTCAATTCATTTCTTCCCCTTTCCTTTCTCTCTCTCTCTCTCAGTTTCTGTCTTTTGCTTTTCTCTCTTTTGCTCTTTCAGTTTCTTTCTTTTTGCCCTCTCAATTTCTTTCTTTATATTTCCTCTCTTTGATTTTTCAAATTTCTTTCTTCTTTCCTCTCTCACTTCCACTCTTTCAATTTTCTCATTCTTCTTTACCTTCTTTTGATTTTTTAAATTTCTTTCTTTTGTCCTCTTTCTCTTTTGCTCTGTTCTTTCTTTCTTTCTTTCTTTCTCTCCTCTCTCTCTCACTTTTGATTTTTCCATTTCTTTCTTCTCTTACTACATTCTAATAGTTTAATCCTCTCAATACAGTGCAACACTTTGTATTCTTTCTCTATTTTTCTGTTTCTTACCCGTTCCAGCTTTTTTTCCAGTTATATATCCATGTACAAATTGATTGGTTGTATTTCATGGCATATCAATCATCATAGCTTATTTAATGCTAAATCCATTTATTTGCACTCTGTTAAATTGTTTCAAGTATTGCTATTGAACCCTGATAATTCATTTATTTGTATATAGTTAAATGATTCCAAGTATAGTAAATGATGAAATATTTCTATTTGACCCATAGATGGGACCTTAACTAGTACTTCTACTCCAGGTCAGAGTGGACTTGGGAATAATGGCAGTGAAGTAGTACTCCACATTCACAATAACTCCAAGACTGAAGCCTCACTATCAGATGTAGTTATACACTAATTATTCAATTCAAAATTATTCATTTGTTTGTACTCTGTTAAATGGTTTCAAGTATTGCTATGTAATACTAAAAGTTCAATTTAATATTAATCATTTTTTTGCCACAGTTAAATGGTTTCAAGTCTTGTAAATGATTGGATAGTTCTATTTGACCCATAGATGGGAACCTATCAGGTATTACCACTCCGGGGCAGAGTGGACCTAGAAATAATGGCAATGAAGAGATACTCCACATTCATTAATGCTCCAAAACTGGAGCCTCACCATCAGATGGTTTCATGCCATAGCCAGAACTCTTGGTTGGTGGGTGGGGGGTTTATTTCTCTGCAGAAATGCTGTTGGCATATTCTATAGCCCCAGACAAGTGAGCTGATAGCCATGTATGGTTATGTAAAGAAAGAAAGAGGGAGTGGAAGAGGAAAGGATGACTTAACAAAGACAACATTGACCTGTATACCAGTTGACAATGGTAGACTAAATGGTAACAAGCAAATAAATTTAACCACATCGGGTGTATTTATAAGTAGAATAGATAAGAAGATTTTACAATATGAATGTCTGTCTCATCAAAAGTCAAGATTTCTTCTTCAGAGTTTGAGGAATAGAGTTTTAGTTTTGGTCAGCATTTAAAGTTGTTACTAATGTGAGGGTTTGTTTGGGTTTTCTGGCATATCAACCTTTGTAAAGTATTTAATGCCAAATCCATTTTTATACAAATAAACTGTTCTATTTCAAACAATTCAGTTTAGCATAAGTTCACAGTTTGTCAAAAACATTTCCATTTCAAGCTATTCAGTTTAATCAAACAATTTTAATTCAAACAATTCAGTTTAGTATAAGTATAGTTTTTGTTTACACACAGTTAAATGTCAAAACAGTTCTCTTTCAAACAATTCAGTTTAGCATACTAAAACAATTCCATTTCAAACAATTCAATTTAGCATAAGTATTCAGTTTAAATGTCAAAACAGTTCTATTTCAAGCAACGGAGTTTAGTTCTGTTTGACCCATAGATAGAACCCTCGGCTGCTACCACTCTGGGTCAGAGTGTACCTGGGAGGGATGGCAATGAAGGGGTACTCTTTATTCCCTAAAGCTCCTGCATTACTAAAACCTCACCATCAGATTGCTTAGTGTCATATCCAGAACACTTGTTGGTGGGGAGTAGATCTTATCCCTCTGCAGAGAAGCAGTTGGAGTATTCTACTGCCCCAACTGATTGGGCAACTAGTGTGTGTGTGTGTGTGTGTGTGTGTGTGTGTGTTATTTGTAGAAAAAAATATTAGCATTTGGAGTTCTTGTTTTGTTGTTGTGTGTTCTTTGTTGGCAACATTATTTTTAAATGAGCCAGAGCTCATTTCTGAGTAAGGGTTAATTGGTGAATGCTGATAATGTAATCAGAACTAGTGACGAGTGAGAAAACATACTGATAGATAGCAATGAATAAACTTCATGATTTACTCAGAGTAAACTCAGAAAGGGGAAAATGGATTATAGTCAAAGATAGAATAACTGTTAACAAAGATTTACATCATTCCAAACAACTGCTTGTAAACCTACAACCTCAAAGACAGCTTTAAGATCTCAAATAAAGTTGGTATCATTTATTAAAAGATTTTTGTATCCTTCTTTCAATCATAACTTGAAACTAGGAGTGTTATTGTTAAATTGTAACTTTAAGGGTCCTATTGGGAACAAGTGATACAAAGCAACAGACACAAGTTAACCCCACAATACAACACCATGACAATGAAATTTATCATTACTTTGTTGTAAGACCAGGATGCATAGCTAATAAACATGCAAATAAAGTCAGATTATATTTTATATATAATTTTACATTTTTATGTTGATGTGAAATTTTACTGCACTGTTGTCAGATTGGTGGCAATCTAATCTACAAAAAGGTGTTCTAGTTACCTGACCAATATATATATATATATATATATATATATATATATATAAAGGAGGTTTATGGTTCTTAATAGCTCACTTTGTAAGTTAACGGAGGACCAAATATTGTAGTATTGTCAAATAGTGCTCAATATCAATGATAGAGCATTTACGTATAGAAATATATATGTATATATATATATGACATGGTAATGTCTGTGACCCTGGGTTTAATGCATTTTGCATTCATCGCACACACTCACACACACACACACACACACATATATGTGTGTACATATATATATATATATGTGTATATATATATATGTATATATATATATATATATATATATATATATATATGTATATATATAAACATTTTTTAATAATAATTATCATTATTGTTGAATTATAAATATGCATAAACATACATGCACCTACAAGGACAGGCACATCTAAGTTTTGTATTCATGTAACTCGTAATATGCATATAATATACAAAAAATATCTGGGAGGAGTCACAGTGGTATAGTGGAAAATGCACTGGACTGTAACATCATAGTAAAACAGTTTAAATTCCAGTTGCCATATTATGTATACTTTCAAACTAATATCCTTGAGAAAAGTATGAACTCCCTTAGCCTCTCACCAGATAGGGGTTAAATAGTGCCACTACTGTTCTTCAACAAGGATGGCTTTGGTATTAATAATCTATTAAGGTTGATATGCCATTTATAAAAAAATAAATAAATAAAATCTACCCAACTATCCGTACAGTTAAGACTGTCATTTTAACTTGTGTGAATTTCAAAAAAATTGTTATTTATGCTGGGAGAGGTTTTCAACTATATTAGATCTGGCCTTGACTGGTTTTTAGGTGGAATTTGCCACTCACCCATTATATCTAGGTGTTCATCTCACAGCACTTACATACTCTTTGAGTAATCATAATGAAAGAAAGATTCTTTTTTCCTTTCTTATAAGTACTTCAGCCAGTTCCATCATGACCAAGTGTCATCTTGATAGTTGCTTGACCTAAAAATGTCTTATGAACCAATTTTTTTTTTTAAATTTAGATTAATGCTCCTGTTCTGAGTCTGGAAAACAATAAAATTAAATATTTATTAAGAATATTTATTTTTATGTTTTTGGTATTCAAGGGTATCTGTTATCATCAAATGAACCCAAAGGTGTCTTCTGTATGCCATGCTCATTGGAAAAAAGGCAGTAACCTATTGTAAATAAGTGATCAAAATAAATAAAATATACTTTAGATATAAATAATTATCCTAAACTTGATAAAAGATTACTCTGCATTCTTATTTTTTCTAATGACCATCTGACAACCCCTGTATAATATAAGTAAGTACTGCTATGTATAATAATGAATAATTGGCCCTGTCAGAATATACTGACTATATACCCTGAAGAGTGTTAAGATTTCCCCCAAGAGGAGTATCCTAGGTATGACATTACACTGCATCTGATGGCAAGGCTCCAGTTCTCAGGAACTGGGAAGTGGAAAGTACCCCTTCATTGGTATTACTCCCTGATTCACTCTGACTCAGAATGGTAGTACTCGTTCGGGTCCCATCTATAGGTCAAACAGATCTGTTTAGAAATATTCACATCCAGTAAGACCTTATAAAAAAAACTCTTCAGAAACAACTACAAAAAAAAACGTAAGAATGAATGTTCAATGAACATGATTCCCAAACCTCAAGGCATAAAATAATCCAAGATGGGTTGACATACTATTAAAATCAATCAACTGATTGGACTGTGCAAAAAAAAAAAATTCTTAGGAAACAAAATGCATACATAGTTAGCTATTTAACCTTAGTATTGCAACTGATCAGGAATCAAAACTCTGAATTCAAACCAAATAAACTTTACTTCAAAAAACTGATCTTGTGTCACATCCTGCTCATGCAGAAGGGTGAGTGTATATATATATATATATATATATATATATGTATATTTGTATGCACACAATGATACACACATATATGTCTGTGCATTTGCATATGTTTCAGATAATATAAAAGTCACTACCTTCAGAAATACAATTTAAAACATACCTTTTTAACACTTTCGTTGTAAGACACTGAAGAGTGACTAACAAATACGAACTGAGATACTGTGTCTTTAACCTAATTATTGTTCTCTTCTTCAAAACAAGAAAATTGATCAAAGCAAAGATATCATATTCCCAATGATATGGATGAGTAACTCTGATATATATCATATAAGAAATGATTAATTATTATTCTAATCATAATGATGATGATGAGGCTAATATTATTAAACAGCTCCAATTATTATGACCACTTCTACTAATGATAATCAAAATTAAAACAACAACAACTGCAATAACAATGCTCATAATAATTTGAGAACTTGTTTGTGAAGATTTGAATTAAAATTCTTCCACTATATATTTAGCTGATAAAATCATTCCACTAATAAAATTAACATTTCCCTTAATGTTAACAGTACCAGAAGCTGCCTCATTGAAAGACACCTGATCAGATCTGATAAGGTCCCCTACAGCTTAGTCGTCCATAGGGAATCTCCAATTATCTGTCAACTGTTTATCATAGCATATGGCTTGGGACATTACCTTACTCTATGGCAGCTTCTAAAGCAATTTATTTTTTTTTTAGACATTGTGCTAATCTTAGGGCTATTCAGATAGTTTATCTTTTGCCTGAGAGAAAGAGGAGTTTATCAATAACTGAAAATGACAAACTGATCTGCTTTTTTTTTAAGTCAGAGATTTCTTTCCTTGAGACGAATTAGGATCTAATTAGTTCGGCATTAGGGCAAAAATACTCTCCATCTCTCTCTTCTTACACACATACATACACACATGCATAGATGTATGCGAGTATGTCTATGTTCATATGTATATCTATATGTTTTAACCATTTTTTAAAGGGGTGGTATTCTTATATTATGGCATATGTAGAATAAATCAATGATTCTCTCTTCATCACTTTCTTTTTTATGTCATCTCAGTCATTCTTTCTCTCTCTCTCTCTCTCTCTCTCTCTTTCCACCATCTTCTTTACTTACAAATAATAACACACACACACACACACACACACACAGCATATATACACACACAAAAGACTATATATATATATATATATATATATATGCATGAGTTATGTTTGTATATATTGTGTATGTGAGTGTATATATATATTGTACATACACTTCCACACAATATATACACATATTGTGTTTGTATATATGATGTGCATGTGCATGTGTGTATATATATATATATATATATATACATATATGCATACACAATATATACACATATGTACGTACATGTGTCAATGTATATGTATATGCCCATACCTGTTTTAGCCTTTTTTTATAAATTTTGGCACATTAAGAATATATCAGAGAATATATCAATCACTCTTTTTCTTCTGTTCTATCTTAGACACTCTCTTTTCACTCTAACCTTTTTTTAGTTATAAACAATATCACACTCATATATAGAAATGTATGTATATAAGTGGAGATCTTCATATATTGGGGCACATGAAGATTGCATCTGTGACTTTCTCAATTATCCTTCCTCTCTCTTTCTCTTTCTTTGTCATTTTTGTTTGCAAACAATAACAGACACACATAATCAAACACATGCATATGTATGTGTCCTGGCCTATTTTTGCATTTTCATGTGCTGGGGCACATGAAAATGCATTTCTCTCATTCACACATACCAT
Source organism: Sepioteuthis lessoniana (assembly GCA_963585895.1). NCBI lineage: Eukaryota > Metazoa > Mollusca > Cephalopoda > Myopsida > Loliginidae > Sepioteuthis > Sepioteuthis lessoniana. The sequence continues at coordinate 66,300,416 of OY757908.1, forward strand.
TTATTCCATCTCAGTCTTTCGATCCATTCACATTCACCCTCTCTCACTTTCTATTTTTCTTTCTCTCTCTCTTTCTTTCTTTCTTTCATCAACAATTCTTTTTGCTTTAAAACTATAAAATACATGCACACATAAGAAACTAAATTTATTTTAGGGCAACATATTATTTATTAACATGAATATAAATATAATTTTAGAAATGAAAATATGTACATATTTATGTGTGAATATATATATATATATATATATGTATATATTATATATAAGCTAGAAAGGAATAACACAACAATGCTATATGATGTTTGAAGTAAATCTTGAAAACAGAACCCTCACAGCAGCTGTACGGCCAGTTACCTCCAATCTCAAAAATCATCCAAGTAAGATTAACAAGACTTGTTTTTACTGCAGTTGAATTATGTATGAATTTATAAGTGACATTCTCTCAGAGACTCCTACATGTGGACATGCCAGTATTGGACTTACATACATCAACTTTGAGTGGTCATAGAATGCAGTTAAGAGGACCTGCCAGGAGCAATAGACATCAAAGACGGATGGCTGCAGAGAGTCAGCAAACTCCGAGCTATCAGTATAATATGATGATGATGATAAATATAAGTGAACTTTAAAGACAATTACTCACATTCCTATTACTGTTACTATAAGTTTCATGTGGTGAAAAATGCCACAATCATCAGACAAGAGAAGTAGAATTTCCCTTAAAAGATTAACCATGAAACAGGGATGAAGTTGAGTTGAGAGAGCAGTGTAAGAACTTGTTAGCACCTATTTAATGGTCAATCTCATTGGAGAAATTCTTCTTTTCCTGTCGAATAATTGTGGCATTTTCCACCACATAAAACTTATAGTAACATCAATAAGAATGTGAGTAACTGTCTTTTTAGTTTTTATACAGCTCTGCTTGTGAGCAGTGCAGCATCTACTTTTATTGCCAATGTTTGGTTTTCACATAGTTTCTTATTATGAGTGTGTGCGTGTGAGTATATATATACACATATATATGTACACATTCACATATCCATACACTTATTGCACAGTACGCAATCATGTATAAATGGTTGCGTGTATTCCCTTGTGAACCTTTCAGAATTTATAATGAAATTAGCTTAGGCTTTCTGTACCCAAAATCTTTCCTCTTTGATTGAAGAGGCCAGAGGTCACAGTATTCTCTGGGGTCTGAGCTAACTAATATATAAGAAGATATTTTTGGTTATTCTTTGTCACTTTGTGCCAGGCTTAGTTTGGGTGTTTAAATATTCATATGCGTAGGCACAAATATATATATATATATATATATATTGAATATACTGATCAATCTGTTCATGTGTCAAGTTATCCGAAGTTCCACATATCTCCTGAAATCACTCTATCAGAATATAAATAACATCATTTTCTATCAATTTTTTCTTTCTTTGAGAAAGTCATTTTGCACCTTGAGTTCCAGGAACGTTTGTGTTGCACCTCATATATATTGGGGAATTTGCATGAACACGTGCCCAAACAGAGACACACACATTCACTCATGTTAATATATATGCTCATACAGACATTCACATACAAATGCATATATACATACATACATTCATACATACATACATACATACATATTATAAGCATGAAAAGGTTTTTGAAAACAAGAGACATAGTAGAAAATATTTTAAATGCTGGAAACTTTTGCATAAAAAAATTGAATACTCTATATTTCATACAGAAAATATGTGTGCGTGTCTGTGTTATATATATATATATATATAACCCAGCAAAATTATAACAGTGCTCAATACACAAAAGTACAGAAAAAATCTTTCTCTATGTAAAGATGTATATGTGGGGTTTGAAAGGGTTTTATGAAGGTCAGTGGCTAAGGGCAAGACTGTGTTGCCGTAAGATATCTGACTCCATATTTTGGTTATATTATTTTACCCCACGTTGTCTGGCTGGCGCAATGCCTTGCCCAAAGAAAGTCCAAAAGAAATATACAAAAAGAAAAGATAGAAACAGATAAGAGACGAAAACATTTCTTCCATACTTTCCTTTATTTACTTGGTGAATGGACTAACCAACGCTACGTCCCAAGATACAGCGTGGTGCCCAAAAACACCAGACAGTAAAATCGGTGTTGTCGGTTCGACGTCACTACCTGAAAAAGAGCTCGGTTCACAGAAAACCTGAGTATTTATCTCTCTTCACCAGCTCCAAGTTCACCACTCCAAAATCCTTCTAATTTTGGCGCGACCGCTTCCCATTGGCTACTTTACATTTTATTATTTTTCTTTTTTCTGATTTTAACCGGATGGATGCGTGGAGCCTTATGCGTGGCGGCGCGTTTATACATTTTGTATCTGGCAGCCGACGAGTCAATATCCGGTTGGGAGTTTTACTGTTAATTCCTAAATCCCCACATATATCAACCACTCTACACAAGCAGGGTAAGACATGAGGTCAATTTCTTTGTGTAGTTTAACAGATTTGAATTCAAAGTTTTCTTTCTCTTGGATCAGTTGCCTTACCAAGGTAAAAGAGCTCAGTTATTTACCCCTAACTGGAGGGAGAATAGTTGGATGCATACTTTTCCCAAGAGTATTAGTGCTTTGTGAAATGCAAACAGCCTTGTTCAGATTTTGAACTTGAGTTGCCATATCCATTTCCTATGATGATAAACATTACACTATGTGTGCCTCCTAAATATCCATATATATATATATATATATATAAGCATGTTTGATTAAATAATAAAGACACATTTTGTTTATATAATTTTATTAAAATCCTTTCAAGTTTCCTGGTAAGTGTCTTGGTTTCAGGTCGGAATTGGTGGATGAATTTACCAAAAGTGTTTTTTAAAGAGTTTTTTTTTTTAGGATTTTTATAACCTATAACTATGAAAGGTCTGAAAATGCTTATCAGGAAATTTGAAAGGATCTTAATAAAATTATCTAGACAAAATGTGTCTTTATTATTTAATCGAACATCCTTAAATGAAAGACTGCTGCCCAACCACACACACACACACACACACACACACACATATATATATATATATATATACAATACTGTGAATAAATAAATACAAGCCAAACAATTTTTTTATAAAGTATTTTTTATTCTAAACCAAAGATACTAGGATTTTACTATTTTTAGTGGAACATGATACAATCAGGACAGGTATTATTAATCATTATTTATTACCAAACTCTACATCACTGAAACTTTGTAATCAAAAATGAAATTGCTCCATATAAGAAAAATTGAATTGCAAGAATATATATATATATATATATATATATATATATATATATATATTAGATGTGTACTTATTTTTGCACCACTTGGCATGATGGCTAAAGTATTTGCCAATGACCTGGGAGACCTGGGTTCAATCCCAGGTCAAGTCAAAGACTCAAAAAATGGTACTTGATGTCTCCTTGCTTAAGACTCAGCATTATAAGATACAGATCAAGGGTAAGATGGAGCAATCCAAGGAAAGGAGTTGCACTATCCCCTATACCTTGGTGTACTAGCTATCAAAAAGGGAGACTATGGTCACCAACTTTACTTTTACTTACTTACATATTCATATTTTTGGTTACAAAATTTCAATACTATAAAGTTTGGTTATGAATTATTGCTAAAAATATCAATATTGATTGAATAGTATTCCACACAGAATAATAAAATCCTGGTATGTTTGGTTGAGAATAAAATGAAGTTAAAATCTAAATCATGCATGAATATTTATCAAATGAAATTATGAGCTAAATTTTGCCAAGATATATAATGCTATTTTAAAATCCTCATTTGGACATGTCCTTCTCAACCTTCAACCTTTAATACATACAAGTCAATCCACATATTCACTCTTCAAGTAATAATTATAACATTCAATCTTTCCTCTGTTTACTTTTCAATGTATCATCTTAGAATGTGAAGAAGATTTCAAATCATTCATCCTTGTGTATTTAAAAAGAAACAAAAATAACAGGCACATCTCTGAGTGCAAAGACTCAATTATAATAGTTAAAGGTAGAACTATTACTGTTTTTTTTTTTCTAAATTTTACTAGTTTTGTAATTATTTTCATTATATTGCATTGTTTGATCTGTGCTTATTGATATGATTTTTTATTAAAGATTTTTTTCATTTTTGCAATACCATAATTATTTGTGTATAACATGCACTCATGTACAACAAAGACCCCTAATTTTAGATTTTGAAATTCCCCCCAAAATTTTTTCATGTATAATATGCACTAACTTTAGAATTTGTAGTAGTGAAATTTAACTTTTTGTACTGACTAAAAAAAAAAATTTATATAGTTTACATTATGTTTTGAAACACAAAATTTACATAGTATTTAGGATAAATGCACAGGCATGTTCACATAAAAATGCATCAAGCTTGTGATAAAAATAAGGTCACATTAAGAGAAATATAATTATAAACAAACACAAATTCCAGTTGATATTTCTCTACAATGGCATAAAACACATTAGTTTGGACTATATTCTGGTCAACTGAAAAGTTCATGGGTTGACCAAGATACTCGCATGAAAATTGACTAAATGAGGTCTATTTTTCAACTTAGTCCCCCTTGCAGTCCACACTTTTCTTCCATTGGTGTTGGAATGCTTGGATCTGAACAGCAGATAAGATGTCATCACAAGAAATTTTCAGCCGACAATCACAGATATAACTTAATTTCAGTCATCCATTCCCAAATATGACGAGGCATGTGGCCAGAAAAAATAAGTTAATTATACAGTTTTCATTTATAATATGCACCCCAAAATAGGGTGTCTTATACACAAATAATTATGGCAATTCTTAATTTATTCCTTTCAGAGTAAAATACACAGTAATCATCTCTTCTGAGGATATGTTTATTTCCTATTACAGTTGTTTATTTTCTTGAAGTAAAAATGAATATGTGACAATATCTAGAAAGAGTGTCCTCAAAATATTATATATATATATATATATATATATATATATATATATATATATATATATATATACATTGGTTATAGAGAAGTACTATGCTTTTTTTAACAGACTTTAATTAGTTTCTATAATCAAGAATGTATGTTAAGAGTAAAGATTAGAAATAATTTGGATGATACTAGAAAAAAACTGAACCATTTTTTTCTTGCTACAAATTTTACTGAAACTTCAACAGCTTAAGCATATCTATGAAATGACTATTTTCCTTAATTATTGTTGTCAAAGTTCCCTTTGCTGCAACAAATAGTCATAATTTTAAAAAAAGAAAAGGCAGGAGTCCCAGTGCATAGTGGCTAACATCTTCGTAACCAGGTTTGAACTCCAGTAGCACAATGTTCACTTTCAAACTAATACCCTTGGGAAAGGTATAAACCCTTTATCCCCCTCAGATATGGGTCAAATAGTACCACTACTGTTCTTCTGAAAAAATGGTTTCGGCATTAGATAAGTCATGAAGGTTGATATACCATTAACCAAAAAAATCAGCTAACTAAAAAGAAAATTCTCAGATATACCAAAAAATTGAAAATTTCAGAGAATTTTCTTTTCCTTGATTTAATATCTTAATTTATGATTAGTCCTTTACTAATGACTTTTTTGTTACAACTATGGGAACTTTGACAACAATAATCAAGGAAAATAATTGAAGTTTCATTAAAATTAATGGCAATAACAAGAAATGGTACTGTTTCTTCTTTTTGCATCTAATACTGTTGGCACCAAGAAAAAAGTAAAAGGTATTATTTATTTAATAGTTATTCTAAAAAAAATCAAAAATATTAAAAACATTTTTACCTTTGTTCCATAATAATTGTTACATATAATTTTCATATACTAAATGAAATAACTCCTTTGAAGAACCCAAGGAAGTTGATATGCCATTCAACAAAGAAACCAGTAGCAGAAATATGAGATAGAAAAATCATAATTCTTGTGAAAAGAACTTATTGCCATTTTGTCTAAAAAATCATAAATTTTAAATTATACTGGACATTATTTAAAGATAGTTTTTTTGTGCTTAATTTATTTAAAGATAGTTTTTTGTGCTTAGTTTTTTGACATTATTTTAAAGATAGTTTTTTGTGCTTAATTTTTAATATTTATTTAAAGATAGTTTTTATTTAAAGATAATTTATTTAAAGATAGTTTTTTGAGCTTAGTTTTTTGACATTATTTTAAAGATAGTTTTTTGTGCTTAATTTTTAATATTCTCTTTCATGCAACACTTCAAATTATGATTGAAGATTTCAAATTCTTTATTAATGACTTTTCTTTATAACTAGTCTATTTTGGGGGGATTTTTTCCAATACAGTATTTGTTTTTTCTTTTCAGTTTCTTTGTGATATGGCATCTCAGCCTTTGTTGATTATTTAATGTCGAAGCCTAGTAGAAGAACAGCCTCGATACTATTTAACCCATAAACGAGGAGATAAAGGGGTTCATAACTTTCGCCGGGGAGTTAGTCCGAAAGTGAACATAGTAGTGCAACTGGAGTTTGAACTCACTTACTTTGAAGACACTGTCCAGCTCTTTAGCCATTATACCATAGGGACTCCTCCTTAATGTCTTCTTATTACTGTTCATTAGAAATACATCTTTATGCACCTTTCACTTTTAGATGGGCCTCACCTGCACAGAAATTTAGACAGAAATCTGAGATAGTTCTACTTTTATAAGAAGTGGTAATGTGTTGAAACAACAAAAATGTTAAGCCATGGCTTTCTTTCTGGGTGAGGCTTAGAATCTTTTGAAAAACCTTTTTATATATATATATATATATATATATATACTTTAAGAAAAACAACAAAACCGGTCACATTAGGATTATGAATTTATTTCCATCCTATTACACGTTTTGGAAAAATTCAAAAACACAAAAAAAATTTAATAGGACTTCTTCAGATCCTATGGATAAAACAAATCAGAATAGGCACAGAAAAAAGGTGGGAGGGGATAGAAGAGGGGTGAAGAGTTATCTCCTCCAGGACCAAATAATACTATATATATATATCTATATATACGAGGATCATTAAATAAGTTTCCTGACTTTTTTCGTATGGACACTTTTATTGATAGTACACATATGAAGCTCTAGTCCCCTTCGAAGTTATCTCCTCCGGCTGCAATGCACTTGTACTGTTCCAACAACTTCTTGAAGGCCCCATGGAAGTCCTCTTGTGTGAGACTGTCAATGACCTTCGTCACAACCTCTTTCATCTCATCAATTGTCTCATAACGACAGCCTCTGAGCTTAGAGAAATACCAAAAGTCACAGGGAACTGAACTGCCTTAAAACCTCAACATAGTAACCCTAACCCTAACCCTTTGGCCAATCAACTCTGGTCTATTGACTTCCTTACTCCTCCCACACCTTTCATCATCCCTCACAGACTCCCTGCCTTCCTTGAATATCCTATGCTAATCAAAAACTGATGCTTGATTCATGCAAGATTGTCAAAAAGCAGTCTGAAGCATTCCATACGTTTCTGTGGGTTTTTTCTAAGTTTAAAACACAATTTTATTGCATATCATTCTTCTAAAGTGTCAGATTGCATTTTTGAAATTCACCAGCTGTGACAATCAGGCTATAGTAGGGTGTATTCGAATTCCTGCTGTAGCTGTTCATTTGAATCTGAAATCATAAAAATTGGTCTGTCATCACATAAGATGTATAGCAATAAGATATGATTTTCAAGAGTCAACGACAATTTTAAATGTCTGTACAAAAATAGTCTGGAAACCTATTGTATGCATCACATATATATTTTTGAGTGTTTGTGAATATATATTGACTGAAGATTGTACAAGGAGTATAAATATATAATGAATAAATTGATACAACTGCCACCACAACAACAATGACAATGTCACTAACAAAGTCATCATCAGATGATGACCTTGGTGTCAGGTAGAGAGACTGAAGCATTATTACCTCTAACTGAGGGCACTTCAACAGCAACTCACAATACCACCAAGCTATGTTGGTTTTATGTCATTGGACAGTAGTGACAGGCTGATGCTGATGCAGCTTTTGTCTGATCTTGGAGCCTCTTGATATATTTCCTTTTTACAGTTGATGACAAACTAAGTTTAAATGGTATGCAGGAGTTGAACTGGCCATAAAACCCCAGTATCAGACTTCTATATACATATGTGTGTATGTGTTTATGTGTATAAGGCAGTCAGTAATATATCATTATTGACTGCCTAACTCTATATAAACATGCACTCACACAAACATATATATGCATATACACATAGATAGAACTCTCTCTCTCTCTCTCTCTCTCTCTCTCTCTCTCTCTCTCAATCTCTCTCTCTCTTATATATATATGTATATGCTTGGATGATTATAAATTCATTAACTTTGTCTGGCTCATAACCACTCATATAGGTCACCTAGTGAGGACCAGCCTCAGTATCAGACTTTAATTTTCATGTGTGTGCATGTCCAGGGAAATCAGTAATATATTATTATTGACTATTTTACATTACATAAACATGCATCTACACATAGAATTGTCTATATTTATATTTATATTGTTATGTATATATATTTCTCTGCAATATATTTATTAACTTAGTCTGGGTTCAAAACCCACGCATATAGGTCATCTAGTGAAGATCAACCTCACTAAATAGTATTAATTTGGAAGATTAGCTTCCTGTGCTTAATACTATAAGTGTTCAGAGATTGAGGAAAATATGCATGCATGCGTATTAATTAATTTTCTTTACTTACCTTGCATGATTGGAAAAGATGCTAAAAGGATAAAATAGTTGTATATTATCAATTCAAGATGTAACCATGTGCATATAATTTTTACATACTGTCTGCTAAATATGCTTACAGACAGACAGACAGAAAAAAAAAAAAATATATATATATATACATGTATGGATTTACCAATCCCTTCACACAAACAAGAAGTGACACAAAATCGATTCTTTAAGAGGAGTTTAACAAGTTTGAATTCCTAGTTTTTCTTCTCTAAGGCTGGTTGCCATGCCAAGGTTAAAGAACCTAGTCTGCCTTACTATTTACCCTTAACTGGTAGGAGAATAGTTGAATGTGTTGTTTTCCAAAGAGTATTAATGCTAAGTGAAATGCAAACTGCCTTATCCAGGATTTGAACTCAGGTCATCATGTCTATTTCCTATGATGATAACCATGACACCATAAGAGTCTCACAACAGTCTTGAAAAAAATGTTGTAATGAAGCACAGATACTATGGCTAGTATATATATATATATATATATATATATATATATATATATATATATATATATATATATATATATTAGCCATTGTACCATTGCTTCATTGCAACTTATTTTCAAGATTGGGTTTCAATTTGCAATCATGCAAAAGTAGAAAAAACAACATATATATATTATATAATATATATATATATTATATATATATATATATATATATATATATATATATAAATATATATATATATATATACAAAATAGCAACAGCTGTGCATCCCACAAAGATGTCATCAGATGTTGATTCTGGGACAAGTATGATTTCAGGGCCTAAGCATCATTACTATTAACCCAAGTTCCTCAACAGTATCTTACAATACCTCTAGACTTGGTTGATTTTTCATTTCATAGTGAGAATGTTAGACCAAAATGTTGCGTCTTGGTTATAATTCTTTGTTATATTCACAACTTTCCAGTAACAAAATCTTAATTAAATTATGTAAGATTCAAATAAACTGACAAGATGACAGACCAATAGACTAAATGGGGAGGTGTGCATAGTAATGGTTATCATTACAAGAAATAGAATTGGCAACCTGAGTTCAAATCCTGGATGAGGACTGAGTTTCATTTCAGACTAATGCTTATGGGAAAGGCATGAATCTATCCAGCTATGGATAAATTGTAGGGTAGACTTGGTTCTTTAGCTTTGATAAGGCAACCAGTCTAAGAGAAGGAAAAAGTCTTAATTAAAATCAACTGGAATCTGCTTAAAAACTTAACTTGTGAAAAAGGAGCTGGGTAAATGTATACCACTGAATAAGAAATGAAATTTCCAGAAATACACACTTGAAATCAGTATATAAAATCTTCATATTGAATCATTAATTCAATGAAGTCAACTGGAATTGTATGATGAGAAGACAACAACAAATTAACTGGGGAAGTTGAGACACTGCTCATAAACATATATATATATATCATCATCATCACCATCATCATGTCGTGCCACCAGCACGGATATCCTTGACCCTCTCTCGCCACTTCTCCCTATCATTCATCGCTTCCGGCAGGTCTTCAGGGTTACATCCTGTGTCTCCACATAGATGCTGTATGTAAGTTCAAGCTGGTAGACAAATGAGTATATTTCTCATTGTCAGAAAAGTTCTTCTTCCAAGCTATTAAAAAAATTGTGTGTATAAAAAGATATTTAAAGAGTAAACTCTCTCTCTCTCTCTCTCTCTCTCTCACACACACACAACCCCACACACACACACACACACATACAGGTGTACATTATGGTGCAGAGGTTATCAGTTTGGAAATTTTAAATTTGGTAAAATGATTTCTTATTCTGTTACAGACTGCTATTACCTTTGTATTGATGCTTTAATAGAAAGGCACGAATTGAAACCTCCCTAAAGTCTGACTCTTGGCCAGTAATGCTGACTCAAAGCTTGTCATTAATACAGTATAATTTTACACAAAGAAAAGAGTAAATGATGTGATCAGTCCACCCTGTTATAATGACTTTGCTTGACCAGTTTATGGCAACAAAATTGATATTATATCCAATATCAACTTCAACTGATATAGACCAGTGATATATATATATATATATATATATATAATATATATATATATATCACAAACTAATATAAATCAAATGTATGTAATTGTATATATCTGGGAAAAACTGGAAAAAAAATCCAACAGTATGAAAATGTACAAAAATGAAAAAATACAAGGTCCTCAGGAAGATGATTTTATTTATTGAATTATAAGCCAACATTAAATATTTCTTTTTTTACCTTCTTCAGGGTGTTTTTTTTTTTCATTCTTAAACATTTTTAGGGCTAAATTTTGGAATAAAATCCAATAATATGAGAAAAAAAGAAAATATGGCAAATTAAATTGACATATTTCACTATAAAAATAGCCTCATAAGCCAATTTAACTTTATTTTGTAAAAATGTGTAGACTTCATTTTCTTTTAAATAAAGTTCAACTTCTGGTGAAGTTAAGGAAAATTCAATTTTCTCTTCTGTCTTTTTTTTTCTCTCTGTCTCTCTCTCTCTGTCTCTCTCTCTCTCTCTCTCTCACACACACACACACATACATATTATCCATAGAAAAAGAGTGACATATATATATATATATATATATATATATATATATATATATTAGCCTACAACAATTACTACTGCTGGATTCTCAAACTCGTGTGCTGCAATTATCTTCCAAATCTTCCATGTATACCATTTTTTTTAAAGAATGATGGTATATATATTATATATATATATATATATATATATATATATATATATATATTGCTATAGGTTAAAAAGCAGGGTGGGACTAGGCTTTCTGGCCTTAATAGAACAACCAGTCGAGGAAAAGGAAAAACCCTGATAACAAATCCTGCTATTCTATGGATAGCAGTAACTCTGAAGGTATATGTGAGCAGAACAACAAAATGGTACAAGAGTACAGTGGTAATGTCAATGGGAGAGTACAACCATTCTAATTAGTAAAGTACCATAGTGAGAAAGAAAACTCTTTATTTTACGTAGTGTTTGTGATTTCTAGTTATTTTGCTTTGGCTTGTCACTAGAGTATAATCAAATTCATTGAGTGAGTGGTATTTGTGTTGTACAAGTGTTTGCCACTTTAATCCCCTGATGTACAGAGGTTTGTTTTTTCTTCTTTTTGAGAATCAAGAGATCACAATCATCATATTTATTGTGTCTCCAAAATTTTGATGGTATAAAGACTTGATATGCTATGTAATTCAAGTGTTTTTCTTTGTGTGCCATCATACAATATAGTTTGAATATATATATATATATATATATACCAATCCCTCCGCTCGGCAGGATATGGACACAAGGTCAATTTTTAAACAGAGTTTCCACAGGTTTGAATTCAGAGTTTTCCTTCTCCTAGACTAGCTGCCTCACCAAGGCTGAAGAACCTAGTCTGGTCTACTATTTACCCATAGCTGGAGGGAGAATAATTGTATTCATACCTTTCCCAAGGGTATAGTGCTATGTGAAATTTCCTACGACGATAACCATTACACCACGGGTACCTCCTATATATATATTCAACTATATTGTATGATGTGGGAGTACTCTTTCACTATATATATATATATATAACTCTCTCTCTCTTTATATAATAAAAAGAGAGAGAGAGTTATATATGTATATATATACTATATATATATATAGTGAAAGAGTACTCTCACAAAATCGAATGGGAATTATCCCAGCCAAATTTTCCTATATTAATGCCAAGTTTTCTCAACAAAAATTTTGGTACGTCTTCTGCTATTAAGTTCATAGATATACAGTATTATCTCTGACTTTCTTTCCTTGTTTTATGCCTGCTTATATAAAGGCATTGTCACTAACACATAAACACACTCTCTCACCCACTCACATGCTTACATGCATATCACCATTCTGATATATATACTTGTCTAGGCTTGGGTCACATTTAGTCTATATATTATTCTTTCTGTCACCATATGACTGCCTTTCTCTGTCTCTCCCTTACCGGTGTGTATGTGTGTGTGTTCTTTTCTGCATGTGGCTATATATAAGAAAAGTAAAGTTGGCGACTGTAGTTGAGGGTGACCCGAAGGCTACATTTTCAATAGCTACTGCACCCAGGTGTACGAAGGATGCTACTCCTTTCCTTGGATTGCTCCACTTTACCCTTGATATGTACCTTATAATGCTGAGTGTTAAGCAAGGATATATCAAGTACCATTTTTTGAGTCTTTGGTATGACTCAACCTGGGATTGAACCCCAGTCTCCCTGGCCATTGGTAAACTCTTTGGGCAATGGGCCGGTTATTGGCTATATATTGATACATATACTTTCATATATATATATATATATATATGCATGTATGTATGTTTGCATGTTCACCTGTACATAAATGTGCGTCTCTGTGTGAGCATGTGTGTATATATATATATATATATATATATATATATGTGTGTGTACACACAGATGCCTAAATAAGACCATACACCGATAAGATCTTGTATTCATATTTTCAAAAATCAAGTATAAAGAAATTAATGCAATAATTACCAGATCATGTATTTGTGTGATTAAGCCATTTTTTAATCAATTAGTTGGCTTATATTTACTTAATAAGTCAAAAGGTGTGCAAGTGTTGATATTCCCGCCAATTTGTGTTGAATACAAAAATATATTTGACATTAAGTGTCAAATCAAATATAATCTTAATCATCCATCTCCTCATTTCCTACCAAAGTATATATAATCTCCCGGTGTGTGTGTGTGTGTGTGTGTGTGTGTGTGTGTGTGTGTGTATGTTTGTATATATATATATATATATATATATATATAGAGAGAGAGAGAGAGAGCATATATATATATATATGAAATTTGGTTTGGTTTTGGGTTGGTTTTATGGCATATCAACCATTCTAGGTTATTTAATGCCTAATATTCTTTATATATATATATATATATATATATATATATATATATGATTTGTAGATGTATACATATATACATATATATATATATATATATATAGATAGATATATGAACATGTATAGATATATAGAGTTAGGTATATAACACATAGATAAAACTCATAAAACTTAATTTGATTGTTAAGTCAAATATATTCTATCATTTTATACATTCATGTAAATCAATGTATGTGTGGGTGTATGTCAGTATATGCACATTGCACAGAAACTTATACATACCGAAAAAAATATGTGTATGTCTGTGTGTACAAGTCTCTCCGTATGTGTATATACATATCTTTGTTTCTACAAGTATATCTTTTGTGTTTACAGTTGAGTATCTTTGTGTGAGTACACATATTTGAGTTGCTTTAATCCTTATGCAGTGAAGTGCAAAATCAAATCATTGCTACCTGCATAATGCGAACACACAGACACAGGCCTTCAAATATCACATTGATTTTATTTTTCAATTTCCTCATTCTGATTCCTTTAATACAGATATATATCAATTTCTCACTCATTAGATAGCAGATAATTTTAGAATATAGGATGAAAGTAAATCTAATGTTGTATTCAGAAGTATGAAACTTTAATCAAAATCTAAAAATTAGTTGACTTTTAAATCTCAACATTTACTTACATTATCTTCATGGAATAGTGTCCTCATTTTGTTTGTTTTCGTCCCAATGTTTTAGCTATTTCAGAGATGAGGAATTATCATCATTATACATTGATATATTTGGACTAATGATGGAGAATAATAATAACTATGCTTTTCACTATTTAGATTATTAGTGTCTTAATCTTGATTGTTTTAGTCACAATGTTTCAGTCATTTCAAAGATCAGGAATAATAATTATTATACGTTGATGTATTTAAAATAGTATCCTCATCTTGGTTGTTTTAGTCACAATGTTTCAGCTATTTGCAAGATGAGAAATAGTAATTACCATGCTTTTATTTGTTTATTTGGATTTGTTTCCTCATCTTGATTCTTTTAGTCACAATGTTTAAGTACTTTCAGAGATAGGGAATAATAATTATTATACATTGAGGTATTTAAAATAGTATCCTCATCATGGTTGTTTTAGTCACAATGTTTCAGCTATTTGCAAGATGAGAAATAGTAATTACCATGCTTCTATTTATTTATTTGGATTTGTTTCCTCGTCTTGATTTTTTTAGTCACAATATTTAAGCTCTTTCAGAGATAGGGAATAATAATTATTATACATTGATTTATTTAGACTAGACTCTTCATTGTGTTGAATAAATAAAAGATTGTGAAATAATGTATATGGGTCCTGTTTATTTATCTTTATATTGTCTACCAAAGTATAGATTCTTTCTCTCTCTCTCTCGCTCAATATATATAAATATATATATATATACAACCATGCCAAGGAAAAAAATGACATCATAGTCATGCCATGAGGTTTAGAAGAGAAACGAGTGCATAAGTGTGCTCTTGAGCCAAATAAATACAGCTCAGGTAAAAAAATATGAACCTTTAGTGGGTCCAACTGTATACAAGTATATCTTTTAAGAGTTACTTTATTCTCTCTAAAGGTATATATATATATAAATATACATATATATATATATATAAAATTTGGTTTGGATTTGGGTTGGTTTTATGGCATATCAACCATTCTAGGTTATTTAAGGCCTAATATTCTTTATATAAATATATATATATATATATATATATATATGATTTGTAGATGTATAGTTTGTAGGTGACATTTTTAAATGAGCCATAGCTCATTTTTTTGCATACAGTTAAATGGTTTTGGTAATCTTATTTTTAAATTAGATCTAATTTGTTTGCACATAAGTATAACTATAAGGTATATGTATACATATATTCCTAAAATAATCAAGGTCCACAATTATAGCTTTCTCATTGCTAATTGAAACTTAGAGTTATGCGGCAACCAAGAAAGGAGTAGGTGGATCTTGATTATTTTAGGTTTTTACTAAGCTCTGTCGGCTAGTGTTGAGCACTTTTTCTAATTTAAAAAAAAAGTCTTTTCTTTTAAAAAAATTTGGTCTCAAGTTATATATATATAAAAAAGTTGATATCTCAACTCTTTATGTAGGTTTTACAACTAAAAGTTTCATGTATTAAAATTACAATTTTCAGATGAAACTCAGGAGTCTTATCTGATGACTATATTTTTGTGAAACCAACATAAAGAGGTGAGATATGAATTTCTTTTAGATTTTACTTTGCTCTGCTGGTCAGCATTTGAGAATTTTCTGGAGTTAGAAAAAAAAACCTTTTAAAACAATTTGTTTATATATATACGAGGATCATTAAATAAGTTTCCAGACTTTTTTCGTATGGGTACTTTTATTGATAGTACACACATGAAACTCTAGTCCCCTTTGAAGTAATCTCCTCCAGCTGCAATGCACTTGTTGTACCATTCCAACAACTTATGGAAGGCCCCATGGAAATCCTCTTGTGTGAGCGTGTCAATGACCTTCGTCTCAGACTCTGAGCTTAGGGAATAACCAAAAGTCACAGGGAGCAAGGTCTATAGGGATGGTGAGGAACTGTTTTGATGCCAATCTTGGTCAGATAGTCTGTGACAAGGATGGAGTTGTGGACTGGTGCATTGTCCTCATGGAAATGCCACTGACCCAATTTGAAGAGTGCTGGCCTCTTCCCCAGGAATCTCTTTCTGAACTCCCTTAAAACCTCAACATAGTAACCCTAACCCTAACCCTTTGGCCAATCAACTCTGGTGTATTGACTTCCTTACTCCCCCCCACACCTCTTATTCTCCCTCACAGACTCCCTGCCCTACTTGAATTTCTTATGCCACTCAAAAACTGATGCTCAATTCATGCAAGATGGTCAAAAAGCAGTCCGAAGCATTCCATACGTTTCTGTGGGTTTTTTCCAAGTTTAAAACACAATTTTATTGCATATCGTTCTTCTAAAGTGTCCTCACGTCCAGATTGCATTTTTGAAATTCACCAGCTGTAACAATCAGGCTATAGTAGGGTGTATTCAAATTCCTGCTGTAGCTGTT
Source organism: Sepioteuthis lessoniana (assembly GCA_963585895.1). Classification (NCBI taxonomy): domain Eukaryota; kingdom Metazoa; phylum Mollusca; class Cephalopoda; order Myopsida; family Loliginidae; genus Sepioteuthis; species Sepioteuthis lessoniana. The sequence goes on from OY757908.1 coordinate 66,317,223, forward strand.
CATTTGAATCTGAAATCATAAAAATTGATCAGTACATCTCATACGATGAATAGCAATAACATACTGAATTTTCAAGAGTCTATGACAATTTTAAATGCCTGTATAAAAAAAGTCTGGAATTTTATTGTATGCACCACATATTTAGGTAGGTTTCATTAGAAATGACAGACAAATACAGTAGTTGAACTTTTTCTTGTATCTTATCTTGTTTATAAATATGATGTTGTACTACTTGGTTATAAGTGTGAAAGAATTGTCCATGTCTTTTTTTTTCTTAATTGTCTACTTTTAAGTCACATTACTCATCATAAGATCAATGATAATAATATGTTAACATACTGTTTATTGTACTGGTATATAATTGAAATAAATAATAGAGTGGCTTTGCTACAGGCATTTCAAAATGACCACTCCCATGTTATAGCAGATCTTCTTAATATTGGGCCGCTTGACCTTGATAAAGGTTGTCTCAAGAACACATTGCCTTATGGACGTAGAGTTATTGAAGGTTTTCCTATCATCACTGAAAATTTTGTTGATATTTGATGGACAGCTATGTTACTTGAGGTGTTGACAGATTAAACTTTGTTCAGTTTATATATATATATATATATATATATATATCATCATCAGAGATACTGATATCTCCGAGTCCTTTCACTCTCTCTTGCAATTTATCCCTATTATTCACCACCCTTAGTAGGTCTTCTAGACTGCATCTAGTGTCAATACACAGCTGATGTATCTAAGTCTTAGCTGGTCAGCTAACACTGGTGCATCAATGTGTAGGAGTCCTTTGGAGACAATCACTAATGAGTTCATCTTTATGTCATCTGCAGTACATAGCATGTTTTGTTTGTCGTACTTGGATGGTGTATGAGATATAAGGGAAGTGGCAATGCTCTTTTGTAAGATGCTATTTCCAGGATTTGTTCAAAACAGAATGTAACATTCTTATGTAGCTCTTATCGAACTTATTCTCCAAGTATTTTATTAGAGTCTATGTGGTACAACCATAGAGTAGTACCAATACAGCCATACCTTAAAAGAAATCTCATTTTATTTTATCACAGAGTTCAGATTTCTAAATGATTGGCAACCTATCAGACTCTCCAGATGTGAACCATTATACTACCTACATAGATGATTTGTTTATAGTGAAGCCTTGTGTAGGACTAGCCATGCTTTTTTGGATTAGCTGATAAGAGACCATAGAGCCTCAATGTACTAGAGATTCTCTCAAATGATACTCCTCAGGTTTATATTCAGGTTTGGGTTGTTGGTTTTTATGGTATATCAACCATTGTTGGTTATTTTTTTCTTATTCTGATTCAATAATTTTAAATTTTTATTAAAGTATTTTATGCTTGAAATTTTTCAGATGGATAAAAAATTGAATTTTTTTTTTTTTCCAAGTAAGGAAGAAAAGAAAGATTTTATTTCACAAAAAAGTGTTTGTAATTTGAAAAAAAAAGACTCCTTAATTGCCCATATATTAGAAATAAATAAACAACAATGAGCAAAAATTCAGAGACAATATTTAAATGAACATTGACAAAAATTGAATTTGATAAAATTAGAAATTATTTGAAAAACAAATTATCTGATTCAATTTTTTGCCACAATGTACTAAAAGAAAATTAGTTTTTTTTTTGTTTTTGTTTTTTTTCCAATGAAATTTGTTTATATCATAAGTAGTGAAAAGAATTTACTGAATGAAAATTTAGAAAAAATGTTAGAATAATTTCAAAGAAATTTAATACTAAACTTTAAGAATTCTACAAGTTGAAATTCATTAATAATTCATTAATAATCAAATTGATCAAAACTGAAACATACATTGTGAAATGGCTTCAGAACTAGAAAAAATCACTGATGTTGCTTGAAGTAGAAGTCAATGGCTGACAAAGGAAAAAAAAGGGATTGACAATGATTTGTTCCCACTTTATTTTTTCAAGTCAATTTTGGCTTAGGTACAAATTCATGATATAAGAATAATATAGATTGAGAAATGGTCTTCTGTACCAAATTGCAGCTTTCTATTTCCAGCTGTTAAGATGATCATAGGTTTCAAATGCATAGACATCAACATTAGTGAATATATATATATATATATATATATATATATATATATGAAGGTAGCAAAAAAACATAATCCAAATAAGTGAATATATTATGATGTAAAGTCAACGTTAACGTTTCGGTTTCAGTAACCATCATCGGGATATCAAAATAATTCACATAGCGATGGATGCTTGCTGAGATGATAGGAGCAAATGAGAAATATACAACAAAAAGATACACAAACGTGCACATAGTGTTCAGAATTCAAAAATCATAAGAATGTGTCTGGCATATGGAAACATATTTGAAAATGTTGGATTTCCCAAAGAAATGAGACAAAACCTCCCATTTATTGAGAAATACATGACAAGAAGTAAGTTTTCATATATATATGATCGTTTGGAATCATCCATGTTAAATGTCATGTAAGATTGTATTTGGTATTTGTTTTTCCGAAAGGACAGTATGAAAGTAAATATGGATTAATATTTCCCATGTGCTCCTGTCATCTCAGCAAGTATCTATCGCTATGTGAACTATTTTGATATCCAAGTCCTGATGAAACCGAAATGTTAACATCAACTTTACATCATAATATATTCACCTATTTGGATTATGTTTTTTCTGCTTCCTTCATACAGTTGGATTTTAATCCATATCTACTTTCATATATATATGTGTGTGTGTGTGTGTGTGTGTATCTGCACAAGGGGCAGCTGAAAAGTTTGTATGCTTATGAAGCTACTCTCATGGATTGTGATCAAAATCAGGTCCACACAGTTCTTTGATAAGTGTTGCAGTGCTTGAATCTCATTAATCAAAAAAGTCATCAACAGCAGATATAATGTTAGCCTATTAACTTTTTAGTCCACCTTGATATGTGTAAGAATGTGCAAATATATGTATATGCATGTTAATATGTGTGTGTGTGTGTATGTGTGTGTGCATGCATGTGTGTGTGTATATATATATATATATATATATATATATATATATATGTGAATGTATATGTTAGTATATGCATACATATGTGTAAGGTTTTGGTCATGTAGTGCAGATGGTTGATTACAGACTTCTAAGACCATTGTTTTATAGCAAGTGTCCCCAATAAAGGCCAAGAATATATTTCAAAGATGTTATCAGGAGTAACCTGAAGTCTTTTAAAATCATTGTCACCAACTGGGAGTCCTACATAACTCACTTATCAGAATGCACACATAAGCCCATGAACCTAAACAGAACAAGTTACATACAATAAGTGATTATCTTCCTTAGATAATTGGCATATACATTAGCAGTCCTGAAAGGTGTGACATGACAGTATCAGAGACCTTTTCTTAATCTCTATTTACCTCTGTTGTTTGAATGGTAGATACATCTCTGACCCTGCCTGAGAACAGTAAGGCCATTTAGCTATTTTAACTATATTTGCCAAGTAGAACTTTTTTTCCATTTTGTACCCTTTCTATATACTGCTTGCTCATGAAACACTATAATTATAATTCTACCGAGGTCATGTTTTTATATTCTTTCCCATAATACTACTTATATGTATATTGTGTATATAAAAGGTTAAATGTTCTTTTATATGTAAATGAGTTTATTTTGTCTTTCATTCTGTCTTGTTCAGAGTTCAGAGTTAGGCTGGTTTAGTTTCTTTGTTTAATACCATATCAGCCTTCATGGGGTTTTTTAATGCCAAAGTTGTAGATGTAAAAAAAAACAGTAGTGGTACAATTTAACCCATAGCTGAGGGAGATAAAGAATTCATGCCTTTCCCAAGGATAATCGTCCAAAAGGGCATGTAATAGTGTGGTTGGAGTTTAAACTTGTTTACTACAATGTTGCAGTTCAGCACATTAACCACTACCTGATGAGGACTCCCCCATTCAGTGTTAGTATATCATGGATATACTAATGCTAATATTGGTCCTGAGAGAGAACACCCGTCCAACGATCAGAAATGTGTGCTGGGTGCTGGTCATCTAAGGATTAGACTAAGCATATGAAAGGGCATCAGAATGTACCATATACTGCAGCTTTCAGTGTGTTGTTCAAATGTCATATATGACTATAAATCTGCAGGATTAGAGCGCTCGCTTTGCGTGCGAGAGGCCCCGGGTTCGATCCCCGGCATCTCCATTTATCTTTTTGTGTCAAGTCGTGTCTGGTGGGAGGCAGCGACAAATACACGGCCATATAGAGATCTTAATTAGATAGAGTCATCTTCTGACAAGAAGGAGTGGTCATTTTCATATAAGAGAATGAATAGCCTGAAGTGAATTTTGATCTGAAACTTTCATAGTATAATGTTCAATCTACATGATTAAAAGAGAACTGTGTCAATGTTTAAAAATAAATACCTGTTGTAAAAAAAAATCATTATTTTTATCATTGGCTACATTATTATTGATTAACTCATGTTGGGGTGGAGAGTCACTGTTGTGTAATAGATAACATGCTGGTTTGCAACATTGTAGAAAGCGAGTTCAAACTCCAGTCGTGCTATTGTGTTCATACCTTTTCCAATGATATTAGACTCATTACCATAGGAAAAGGTATGAATGCCCTTAATCCCCAATTGTGGGTTAGATAGTACCACTAGTGTCCTTCTACAAGAATGGCTTTGATATTAAAAAGCCCACAAAGGTTGATATGCTATTAAAACAAAGTACCCTTACCTCCACTTTTGTTACTCTCTCTCTCTCTCTCTCTCTCTCCCTCTCTCTCAGTATATATATATATATATATATTAGTGTTATCCATAAATAGATATACCTCAAACAATTTTTTATAAAAAGATCATATTTTTCTTAACCAAAGATACAGAGATTGTAAAGTTTTGGGGGCCATTACGAAAATCCGACTTTTAAATAAATTAACAAAACAAAAAAAGCTGCTGGACATGAAGGTCCCAAAGCTAAAAATAAATAAGTTGGAGCTAAAAACAAATGAGACACTTATTACACAAGTTACAAATGCTTCATTCTATAAACCAGACAAAAACAGACGACAGCTAGTTACTGCATAAAAGTCCTTATACAGGAAATTATTCATTAACAAAACATAAAACAAAGGTAACATTAAAAATAGTATAAAAAATTACTATGGCTATATTTTAAGTTATTTTGAGGGGAAAATAAATTAACTATGTTATATAAGCTGCATACAGACTACTTTTCTTGGTTTCAAAGTATCATTTTGTCAGTATTGTCCCATGAAGAGATATACTTAAATATGTGTAGAAATATGAGGGGTGTACTCACTTTTGTGATACTCTGTATATATATATATATATATATATATATAAAGGGTTTCATGGACAATTAACTCCAATGGGACATCCACAGACACAAAAATGGAATTAAACTATTAAAACAATATTTACTATAAAAAAAGAACAGCTGGAACTTAACATCACCATTTAAATCTCCTGAAGAAGATGTAAAGTCTTAAATATGAGCAGAGTATAAGTATATGAAATAATAAAAACCTAAATACTAAATTTGCAATCATTTGCAAACCTATTCATTTTTAAAATATTTGCTTTTCCTTCTGTGGACTATCAACAATATACATGTGTATATATATATATATATATATATATATATATATATATATATATATATATATATATATATATATATATACATATTTTCATCATACAACATGTGAAAGCACGTGCGATACCATGTCCTCATCGGCCGCCAACCAGAGGTGATAACACAGTTTCGGTAGCTCAAGGCGATACTGCCACCCATGGCGCTACCAAGCAGCTTTTGCCACCGGACAGGGTATTAAGAGAATCATATATATATATATATATATATATATACATATATATATATATATATATATACCAGATCAATTAAATGCAGAGACTACATTGGACATTAATCTTCATTTTCTGAGTGCAGTTTGTATTTTCAAAATATATATATATATATATATATATATATATATATATTGTTCATCCATTGGCATCATTATTTAGCATTAACTAAGTCAAAGCTCAGTGAATAATCAAGACAGATAATTTGTTTATAGAAGATTGGTGTAGAACTAAGAACCATTTTTGGATGATCTGCTAATAAAAGAATGGAGCATCAGTATTTCACAGATTCTCTGAATAACTTTGTTTAGAGTTTGAATTCTGTCTTTCCTTCTCCTCTACCAGTGGTGTGCGTGATATAATGGTTATTGTTGTGAAAAATGGATATTTGGCAAGCCAAGTTCAAATACTGGCTGAAATTGTTTGCATTTCACTGAGGGCTTATATCCTTTAAAAATGCGTGAAGCCATTTCATCTCCATCAGGTATGTGTAAAAAAGAATATAGACAGATCAATAGATCATATGTGTGTGTTTGTGAGTGTATATATATATATCTCAGCTATGGGTTAAATAGAACCACTACTGTTCTTCTAGGAGAATGGCTTTGGCATTAAATAACCTACAAAGGCTGATATACCATTAAACAAAGAAACCAAACCTATATATATATATATATATATATATACTAACACCTTCATACAAGCAGGATGTGGCTCAAGACCATATTTTTCAAGCATATTTGAACATGTTTAAATTCTGTTTTTCTTCCCCATGATCAATTGTTATACCAAGATGTAAAAGCCCAGTCTACCCTACTATTTACTGTTAGCTGAAGGGAGATTCATTAACTTCATGTTTCTCAAGGTTATTAGTACTATGTAGAATGCAAACAGCCTAGTCCAGGATTTTAACTTCCTACAATGATAACCATTACACCACAAGCACTTCCTACATTATATATATATATATATATATATATATGAAGGTATAAAGAGATATTTTTACATGTTTATCAGTAATAATTATGGCAATAACATCATTTATATTAAAAACTTCACAATTTACAATATTCATCATAACTTCAGATTACTTGAAAATTCCTTTTCTTAGACGCAGTTTATATTTGTTGTTGCTAATTGATTGCCCCAGGTCAGAGTGAACCTGGGAGTAATGACAAGGAAGGAGTTCTCCACATTCCTCAAAGCTCCAGAACTGGAGCCCCACCATCAGATACAGCTTATTGTCATAATCAGGATACTCATTGGAGAAGGGGTCATACCATTCCGCTGAGATGCAGTAAGTGTATTTTAAATGCACAATTATATGGTTTAAAGTAACTATTCCTATTCAATAATAATCATTTGTGTGCACCAAGTTATATGGTTTCAAGAGTTTCTATCTAATACAAATAATTTGTGCATAGTTATATGTTATTTCAAATAATTATTTGAAGTAACTAATGATAATGCTTTGTAAACAATCATAACTTCAAGTAACTATTCTCAATTCAATTTATTTGTACACAATCATATGCTTTCAAGTATTCTTATCTAATACTAATAATTTTCAAATGGATCTATTTGATACATTGATGGGCCAGTTAGAGTGTATCTGGAAGTAATGGCAATGAGGGAGTAATTTAAGGCTTCTCAGAACTCTAGAACTGGAGTCTGACCACCAGATGCAGTTTAGTGTCATACCCAGTGTTACATAGCCATACATGAATATATGAAATGTACATAGAATGTTCATAACTCATATATAGATAACATAGGAATCGCAAAACACAAAAAAACACTTACGGCTTCCTTGTTCAGGTACAAAACTTTTTTATTACCTTTGAGTTAAAAGGTTTTTCAACATAAGGAAGAGAGATACCATCTTTCTATGCTGACTTTCCCATCTGCCCCAAACCACGTGCAGCCCCCACTGCAAACTACTGGCCTGGCCTTGGTGAGGAAGCGAAAGTCAACCTTCTTCTTCTGACGCTAAAACTCAACTCACTGACTTTTCTCAAATCTCAGCCCACGCTTCCGGTGTGTGACGTCACTCACATCCCTGGTCTCATTCCTGTCTGGGATTTTTATTTTGACATCTCTGAATGACACATCCTCTCCGCGCACCCATGAACACCTGCACTCATGTTGCACCTAACTAACCCACGCGCTAAGCGAAAGGTTCTCAGCCTAACTAAACTGAAAGGCAAGATATATAAAATGAAATCCCTTGGCCATTATATTATACCAGGACGACTTTTTGGTCTTACCCATCTCAAGGGAATGCAATCGATGTGTTCTAGGTCCAACCAGCGGGACATTCCCATTTCTCCAACTTTTTAAATCTATTAGCGCAAAATAAAGTTAACACAGAACTAGAATTTTAGGGTAGTTCCCATGGAGTAGTGGTTACCGTGTTGGAATGTAACATCTTAGCAACTGAGTTCAAACTCCAGTCTCACTGTTATGTTCACTTTGGGACTTATACCTTTGGGAAAGGTATGAACTCTCTTATCCTTACAGCCATGGGTTCAATTGTCTCACTATTGTTTTTCTTTTAAAATGGCTTTGGTATTAAATTACCCACAAAGAAACCAAATCTAATCTAGAAATTTTATCCACATCCAGTTTTACAAAAAAATTGAATAAACACTTTATCTATTATATCACAGAGTATAAATCATTTGTTAAATGAACATTAACAACACCTTTATTTCATTCTTTTCTCAGAAATATTAGATTCAATACGTATTTCCACATTTGTTATTTGGATTACTTATTATTATTTCTTTTTGGTACTTGTTCAGGATATCCCACTAAAGAACTATCTGTGTTAATATACAAAAAAATATTTGTGAAAATCTGATACTTACTTTTACCATCCAGATAAGAGTAAGTTTCTGTTATTTTCTTCATTTTTCACTAAATGATTACATACTAACCTCAAAAATTATATATTTTTCTTAGTGACTGGGGAAGAGAAAAACTTTAGAAATATAGTGGATGAGTGAATTGTAGTGAGTTGAAGATGATGTTTTTAAATGTAAATCTTCAATAAAATAATTGAAGATAAAGACTGAAACTTAACTCAATCTGGATTGTCAATGTAAGTATTAAATTTCTATATAATATTTTTTTCTACATTACCAAAGATTTTCAGATTTTCCTCTGGACAAGTATCTTCTATTTCTTTTTAAAACTTTGAGTCTCTTAGAAAATCGAACTGAAAAGTAAGAACCAGACTTTATAAAAGGAAATAGAAATATCAACAAAGAAAAATCAGGATGTCTAATCAATCTCTACATTTTGTTAACTTTTGACATTGCTATGAAATAAGAGAAAAAAGAAAATAGACTAGAATTGGATAAGCACAATAAGAATATTTCATTTTAGAATGCATCTCTCTCACGGCCTTGTGGCAAACCTAGTTATGTTGATAAATTTTAAAAGCATGTCAACTTGTCTAGGGTTATTTCATGCATAAAGGTTAGGGAATCCCATTGTTTCTTAAGGGTTTCTTTGCACATGATCCTATTGAATACAAATAATTTTTAAACAGATGTATTTAACTCAGGTTTGAGTGAAGCTGGAAGTAATGGCAATGAAGGGATACTCCACACTCCCCAGAGTCACAGAACTAGAGCCTCATCAGATTCAATTTAGTGTCATACCTGGGACACCTCTTTTTGTGGGGATACTGTCAGTGTATTCTATGCCCTTCTGACAGAGAAAAATTGGGTTATAGTTTTTCAATGACAGAGTAATGGTTAATGAGCTTATCTCAAAATCTACTGGTTAATATTTCTAAAGCTGATTCTCAAACTCTCTGAATGTAGATCATGATTTATAAATTTCTTGAAATTACTGAAAATATATTTCACAGAGTTCTTATTGTTTTTTTTTTCAAAATAAGGAAGTCATTAGAGATATGTTTAATCCTATTTACCCAACCCCTCCGCTCGGGCAGGATATAACACAAGGTCAATTTTTAAGCGGTGTTCAACAGGTTTGAATTCAGAGTTTTCCTTCTCCAAGACTAGTTGCCTCACCAAGGCTGAAGAACCTAGTCTGTCCTACTATTTACCCATATCTGGAGGGAGAATAATTGGATTCATACCTTTCCCAAGTGTATTAGTGCTATGTGAAATGCAATCAGTCTCGTCCAGGATTTGAACTCATGTCACCGTGTCCAATTCCTATGACGATAACCATTACTTCACTTGCACCTCTTAGAGATATGTTTAATAGAGTTACTTTTATATGGTTTTTACAATATGATTTGATCATTTCTACTACATTATTAACTTTTAAAACTGCTTAAGGACTTTATAAACATCATCTATATTGTGGCCTTATGCCAGACCAAGCTGTCGTTTGTAAATAACAATAATGGTGGCATATCCAATCCTTTTTCTCAGTATTTGGCTTTTGATCACAAAATTGCATATTTCTCTTTTAAGATTAATGAAAAAAAAAGCAAAAACAATTTTAAGCTTAAAACCCAAAAGACTATTTAAATGAATAAAAAGAAAGAAAGAAATTGGATATTTATAATGTTTTAATAGCACTCCTATACATAAATTTTTATTTTATCACAATTTTATTACTGCTTTTTAAACCCTAATCACTGAGGAGATGGTTCTTATACAGTCTTGCAACCTTACCAGCTGAAAACTTGAAAAATCTACAATACCATTATAGCATAATTATCTCTGATTCTATCTCTCTACCTATTGAACTATATGTTTGTATATCTTTGGAGAGAAAAAGTAGTGAATAAAAACAGCAATGTAATACTTATATATACACAAGCACACACATACACACATATATATGTGTGTGTGTGTGCTGAATATACACTAATGTGCATATGCATGCATGCAGATATATCAACGTGTGTGTGTGTGTGTGTGTGTGTGTGTGTGTGAGTCAAAGTGAGTGAATACATATGTTTGTATAGCTTTAATATTTTTCCAGTGAATCGGAAAATCAAGTCTCCGTGATTTGACCAAAAACCATTCAGTCATTCATTCAATGTGTAGGGTAAAAAAAAAAAAGGAAGTAAAAGAAAAAAACATAATCCTCTCCCTTTCACCCACTCCCACATCTAATCTAATCTCATTTTTTCCGTCATGTATTTATTTCCTATTTTTATTTTCTGTTTCTTTCTTTTTTTTAAAAAATTTTTTAATTAGTTCTGATAAGTGTACCGTGATACAATAATCATAACAAATGGCGGAAAAGAAAAACACTCGAAGTAGGCAAACAAATATTCAATGTGTTTACACTTGTGTTCCTTCCTCTGATCAACAAATCATTTTTTTCCTTCCTGTTTTCCAAGTTTACAAAAAAATCTGCATTGAGAGATTAGAAAAAAAATGATACTAAAACAAAACAAAGAAAAAAGTAATGCACCCACAGTCAATATTTTAATAACAGGACTGGACCATTTCTAATTCACTTCCCCATGAAATCTGAAGATGAATGGAAATTTTTAGGATGCACTTACAAGTTGAGAATCAGTATAATCATCTCCCCACCACCACACACCTCTTTCAAGTTATTGATAACAAGAGATTTGGTCTGCTAACTTTTTTTTATAATCTATGAATTGCAAAATTTATTTTTTTAGGATATAATCAGTTATAGAAATATATTTAGGGAACAAGGTATATGATTAGGCAGTATCTCCGTATAATGCTTGAGGATCACAGAGTAGTCATCATAGTGAAGTGAAGTGAAACTGTGAACCTGAGTGTTATTGGGCCCCCATTGGTAATTTTTTAAACATGACTAATTTTTGAGTTCTTCTGTGACCATATAATATTTAATATGAGAATTATATATATATATATATGCACATACAAAAAGTAAGTAAGTAAAGTTGGCGACTGTCGTTGAGGGTGACCCGAAGGCTCCTTTTTCTATAGCTACTACTCCAAGGTGTAGTGGAGGGTGCTACTCCATTCTCTGGATTGCTCCACTTTACCCATGATACATGCCTTATAATGCCGAGTGTTAAGCAAGGAAGTATCAAGTACCATTTTTAAAGTCTTTGGTATGACCCAAAATAGGATTGAACTCTGGTCTCTCGGACAATTGGCAAATACTCTACCCTCAAAGCCAATGAACTAGATCTATATACATATATAATTATATATATAAATACATAGAATTAAGTTAGGTCCTTTAGACTGCATCCAGTGTCTGCACAGAGCTGAGGTATGAGAGTCGTTGATAATTGGCCAACACAGGAATGTCCTTATGTAAGAGGCTGTTGTTTGTTGTGTATGAGTTTATCACTATATTATATATATTTGGATTGAATCATGAATAATTTCTGTTTTTTAAAAGCAAGTTGTAACAATGCATTTCAAACTTCCAATGTTTTAAATGCAACTGGAAATTACCTGATTAAAGAGTACCTTCATTAATAATTCTTTTGTAATTAGTGAAAGAGTGCATATCATAATTTAATCTATGATCTTGCCTCTAAAATAAAGGAACTGAAATGCTTATTCAACATATAATGTGAGGGTTTAAGAATTACACAAGCACTCAACAAGCAGGTAAGGAATTTTCTAATGTTTATGGCCAAGGTATCCTTACTGACCACCAAGTGTGAAACCAGTTTGTGAAGTCTTCTTCTATCTATGTGTCATTGAGAGATGAACCATGACCTGGACAGCCTTCAGACCTCAATCAAGATGCTTTAAGAAAATTGATGAAATGCAATTCATACAAAAGTGCACAAAAATTAACATTTGACCACAATAAATCCTATTCACTGTCAGTCAATGCTTGAAAAAGTAGAAGTGATCAAGCAGGGCAATTGGGTTCCTCATAATCTGAGGGAGAAGAATAAAGAAGATTGCGTATCTATTGGGACAAGTTTTCTTTCAAGGCTGAGAAACTACTTGTTTTGAAGAAATATCATTACAAGTGAAGGAAAAAATGGTCTTTTGTTCAAAGCAAATAGCAGTAGAATATCTGCAGCCTACCACAAAAGCAGAGGTTCATGGAAGAAAAGTTAAGTTGTGTGTATGGTGGGATCTTTGCAGTATTCTTCCTTTTGAGTGTATTCTTAAAATCTCAATAGTTATAAAATGAAAAAAAATCTGCATCACTGACAGGAAAAATGTTCTGCTCCTTCGTGATGACACAAGGTCACATGCAATAAGAAACAATAGAAAAATATTGTATTTAGAATGCACTGGACTGGTCTGTTCAACATTGACCATATTTACCAGACCTTGTGCTAAGTAATTTCCATTTGTTTCCTTCTCTAAGCAATGATCTGAATGACAAAAATATTCTCAAGAAGGTATAGATATATATATGTATACATACACTGCGAATCAAAAGTATTTGGCAACCCTCAAAAATTTTTATTTCTCATTTTAAAAATGTTATTTTTTAATAATATAAGTTTAGCCCGAAAATGGTTTTATTTATTATAGTAAATACAAGTCTTCCTCAATAACTTTAACCTGACGATAACCAAATATATTTTTTTTGGAAGAGAGAATTTACTTTTTGAGTATGTATGCTAAAGCTTAGGCATACATACATACATACACACAAACAAAAACCTCCCTTCCAACACTACCAAGACAAAAAAAATTGACCATACTAATCATTCTTTTTTTAAAAACCTTTCACTCTGTCTGATGCATGCATAAAGCATGAAGCCTGGGGTCACAGATATTACCATATATATATATATATATATATATATATTACCATATATATATATATATATAATATATATTTATTTATATAACAACTGTGAATGGCTGTCACTATTTCACTTAGAGGGTTGGTAACTGACCAAATGCGGTATAATTTGGAGAGTGCTCACAGATATTACTATATATATATATATATATTTATGTATGTATGTATCTAAATATAATTATCTAAATATGTCCTCTGGTCTACACTTACTTATACCCATTGTGATTCTAGCTTACTGTAACTTTAACTAATAACTAAACAATTTACAAAAAAGTCAAATTTTGAAGCTTTAACGCAAAGTCAAAGGATAAAAAAATTTAAACTATAAGGCCTGTCAGAACAAATACATAATTGTTGTAAAAATATAAAAAAGAATACATCAATGTATAAATATACATCATTTTTTAAAGAAAAAATAGGATAATAATTTAATTATGCAAATTTGAAAAAGATCCAAACTTAAAACTAGTCTTAAAAATTGGGAGGAAATATCCTATGTACGACACTATCTAAAGATAGGTAAACAAATGTGTAGCAACCTGAATAAACTTATATTTGAGATTTCAATTTGAAATCAATACTTACACTACAAAATGAAGTTTCTTAGATAAATGAATCAAATATCTTCAACAATATGAATCCATTACTCATCATGGTTAATAAGAAAAAAACGAAAAAATATATTTTTCAAATAAAAGTAACTAAAAGTTAGTGACAAAATGTCTCCTAAATTGACATTTAGTTAAATTAATATTAAGTATCTAGAATACTTAGATGATATTATTGATTATTTAACACCAACATTAATTTCATAGAAAATAAGAAATCAAATATTGTCTTTACTTAAATTAAAAGGTTTCTTTTGTTTGTTTGTTTTTTTAACTAAGTCTCAACTCAATTGAGACACCCTGAGGAGTTGAGCAGATTTAAAAAAACAAACAAATAGCAAATTTAATTATAGGTAAGTAATTCTTTAAAATGAAATAAAAAGTAAGGAAAACTTAAATATTAATATATAAAAATATATTCTAGGAAAAAAACAACTTTTTTTTTCATCTCTTCCAGCTGGAAACTAAGTAGAGATGTCTATATCATATTCTAAGCACAAATGTATTATCTCACTATGATGAGGGTCATTGTACCTGAAATAAATTTATAATGGAACCACTGAATTGAGTTTTTTCCATTAAATGTATTAAAAAAAAAGATATATATATATATATATATATATATATATATATATATATATATATATATATATATATATATATATATATATATATAAATTAAAATATATACATATATATGAATAAAAATATATATATATATATATATATAAACAAAACTTTATGCATACATATATATGTACACATATAAGAATAAAATAAATGTATATATATAAATACATATGTATGAATATAAATATAAATATAAAATATACATAAACAAAAATATATTCTTATATGTATCTATATACAATAAATATTTTATATAGATATATATATTACATATATTTATATATATTATAAATATTATTTATATATATACAATAAATATTATATATATATTATGAATATATATATTATAAATATTAGTTAAAAAATAAAAGCCCTCGGGTATAAATATGTAGAAACCTCTCTCTAAGTATAGAGTAGCCACCCCCTTTTGTGTTTACAACTGTTTAAAACCTCCGACCTTTGGTTTTACGGTGGGTTTTATTTTTCTTTGGACCAACTGACTGCATATCTCTTGATTTTTTTCAACTGGTGTGATGGAGTTGGCTTTTTCTTTTTTTTGTCCTATGATATTTTTTCTTTTTTCCTCCGGCGGTGATTCAAGATATTTTTATCTCTTGTTCCTGGTGGGTTTTTTTTCTTTTTTCCTGGGAACCATGAATGCTGGTAGATAGTAGGTTAGTATATATTATAAATATATATATATATATATATATATATATATATATATGAATATATATATATATGTGTTTATTTTTTACTGAACAAGTTTATAATACATTCCTTTTTTAATGGTACGTGCAAAAAAAGAATGCTTGTTTTTATGCAATGTCATTGGTGGTAACAAAATAGCGTTTGTGTTTGATTTAGCATAAATGTTTGTAAATGTTATGTTCTGTGATGATCAGTTGAGCCAAAGTTGGAGATAAATTAAATTTTCCAGATCTTTGTATTATTGTTTCTGTTTGAAGAATAACTGCTGATTCTATGGCTAATCGTTTCTTTTTATTGGGCATATGTTTTATAATTTTTGCTCCCTTTAGATCAAAATTATGTTTTTCTTTCTTTCTACATAGGACTAGGGTATAGCTAATGTCATTTTTTTATGAGAGCATGTTTGTGTTCATAAATCCTCTTTTTGAGAGGTACAGATGTTTCTCCAATGTATGGTTTATTATGTTGCACATCTGATTAACAAAACTCTTGCTTCCAGAGTGGGATTTTTATTTTTATTTACTTTTTTTTATAATATCTTTTATAGTTTTTGATGTGCTATAAATAATTTGTATGTCTGAAGTCTATGGTGTATTATTGAGATTTTTGGTTATTGAGTTTGGAGATAGTATGATTCTTCTGATATTATTATTTTTCATTTTATTGGTATTGTTATTGTATATTTTGAAGGGTTTTTTTTAATTAAATGTGAAATATATAGATTAGTGTAAGAGCTCAAAAGTATTTTTTATTTATTGTTCTCCTTCATGTATATATTCAGGAATGCATATTCTTAGTGTTCTTAAATAAAAACCTATGAGTATGCTGGATTTTATTTTGTTTATGTGATTGGAATAAAACTTTATTAGGTCATTCTTGTTGGTAGATTTGCAGTGTACATTGAATTTTAATTCATTGTTATTATGATGAAGTAGAATGTCAAGTTTGGGTAGAGTTTTGTTAGTTTCATCTTCATATGTAAATTGGATGATTTTTTCTATTTTTTTAGTTTGTCAGTTATTTTTGATATTTTTTTCTTTATGTAGATAGATTAATAGGATGTCATCGATTTATTTGAAATATAGGGTGTTAGCAAGCAGTTGTTTTTAAATTTGGTTTAATTCAAGGAATTCTAAGAATAAAGATGCTAGAATTCCACTTTAGGGGGAACTCATAGGTAGATCAAATGTTTCTTTATAGAATTTCTTGTTGAATATGAAGAAACATTGATAGGTGCAGAGTTTACATATTTCTATGATTCTATCATTCCTTAATAAGAATTTGATTTTTGATTTTTTAGATAATTTCTGAGGTGATTGAAACATTTATTGATAGGTATATTGGTATATAGTGATTTTATATCTAAACTGGCTAATTTTTTATCTCTTATATTGATTTTTGGAAATTTGGTCATGAGGTCACCTACAAGAGGGATTAAAAATTTTGTTATAGCTTTTGGTATTTGGTGTAGAGTGCAGTTAATTCCTGAGAAAATAGGTAACATTAGAGTATTTGGTTGGTGCATTTTTGGTAATCCATACATGTTTGGTATTTTGGGTTTGTAATTTATTAATGATTTCCAGGGTTTTTTTCATTTTTAATTACCCTTTTTTTGGATTGGAGGAACTTGGTAGTTTCTTATTGATGATATTTATATTTGTTTCTTTGTATATATCATCCATTTCTAATAAGTTCATTTCATGATGGTAGATATCTGTATCCATTATTACAATTCCCACTCCTTTATTAGAGGGTGTCATATGTATTCTTTGGTTTGTGGATAAATCTTTTACAGCTATGATATGTCTTTTGGAAATTGTGGTTTCATTATTGTTGTTATTGGTTGTAGCGGTTATGACTCCCTGTATGTATCCTTTTATGAAATTGGAAACATTTTGTCTGTAATTTTTAGTTAATGTGCAAGTATGAAAGGATATATATATATATATATATATTTATATAAAAAAGGAGAAAAAATTCAATTCTTTGGTATCATTATAAATTTATTTAAGGTCTTAGATGACCCTCTTCAGATGGTGAATGACACCAAAGAATAGAATTTTTTTCTTTTTATTCTTTATACAAAAATATTTTTGCTCTAAATGTGAGTTTTTATGTATTCTTAATCCAAAATTAAACATTCAGTTGAAACCATTAGCACTGAGGACTCAAACAAGGCACTCCTACCCTTGGGATTTTTTCCTCAGATTATATATATATATATATATATACACATAAAATATATTCTTATATCAATATATATATATATATATATATATATATATATATATATATATATAATAAAAATATATAAAAATATGTAAATATGTGCAAAAATGTATCAATATATACATATGTATATATAAACATATATTAATATATATCTATATATAAATATATATCAATATATGTTTATATAGATATATATATAGATACATATACATATATATATTTAAATATACATGCACACACACACACACACACACATATATATATATATATATATATATATATATATATATATATATATATATATATATATACGTGGTGCATTCAATAAGTTTCCGGACTTTTTTGTACAGGCATTTAAAATTGTTGTAGACTCTTGAAAATTCAGTATCTTATTGCTCCACATCTTATGAGATGACTGACCAATTTTTATGATTTCAGGTTCAAATAAACACCTACAGCAGCAATTGGAATACACCCTACTAAAGCCAGATTGTCACAGCTAGTGATTTTCAAAAATGCAATCTGGAAGTGAGGACACTTTAGAAGAAGAAAATGCAATAAAATTCTGTTTTAAACTTGGCAAAAATGCCACAGAAACGTATGGAATGCTTTAAACTGCTTTTTGACCATCTTGCATGAATCGAGCGTCAGTTTTTGAGTGGCATAAGAGATTGAAGGAACGCAGGGAGTCTGTGAGGGATGATGAGATGTGTGGGTGGAGTAAGGAAGTCAATACACCAGAGTTGATTGGCCAAAGGGTTAGGGTTAGGGTCAGGGTTACTATGTTGAGGTTTTAAAGGAGTTCAGGAAGAGATTCTGTCAGAAGAGGCCAGCACTCTTCAAATCGGGTCAGTGGCATTTCCAGCAGGACAATGCACCAGACCACATCTCCATCCTTGCCACAGACTATTTTACCAGAATGGGCATCAAGACAGTTCCTCAGCCTCCCTATAGTCCAAACCTTGCTCCCTGTGACTTTTGATTCTTCCCTAAGCTCAGAGTCTGTTGTTATGAGACAATTGAGGAGATGAAAGAGGTTTTAACAATGGTCATTGACACGCTCACACAAGCGGACTTCCATGGACTTTCCAGAAGTTGTTGGAATGGTACAAGTGCATTGCAACCAGAGAAGATTACTTCAAAGAGGACTAGAGTTTCATGTGTGTACTATCAATAAAAGTGCCCATACAAAAAAGTCTGGAAACTTATTTAATGATCCTTGCATATATATATATATATATATATATATATATATATATACAAACATAAGTATATATATGTTTATGTATATTTTTGTATATATTAAAATATATATCTATATTTCCATATATAGAGAGAGAGATCTATCTATCTGTCTGTATGTATATATGTATGTATGTATATCTATTGTCATCCACAGGCAGAGTGTTTCATTGTATCACACCTATTTTGTGTTACTGGACATGTTGGATGTTTCAAGCTAGGATTGAAACCTACCTAACTTTACATAAGGCCAATAACTTACCTATATATATATATATATATATTATGAATTTTGTTTCCGGCTTTTTGAAGGAATAGGATTTTCCTTCTATAATTATATCCCTTCCTCCACATCTTTTATTCTTGCTTTTGGTAACTTCTTGTGTTGTTTTCCCAGAATGTAGAAGAGGTGAATATTCTTTTAAGATTTTTCTGTTGTCTGCCTTTATGTAGTATTTTTTGTGCTATTTCAAATCCCTTATTTATTAATGTTGTTGGTATCCTCTCTGGTGTAGGGTTGTGTGTAGTTTTTTAAAGTGAGTTTTTCCCAGGTTTTCATTAGTAATTATGGTGCATGTTCTATGTGCTAGAGTGTAAGGGATGGGTTTTATACTGTTTTGGGGGTGATGGCTATTGAACTGGAGGTATTGTTGGGTGTTTGTAGGTTGTTTTTTTTTTTTTTAGCTTTTGATATGACATGATTGGGATTGAACCCTGGTTAACTGGACTATTGACCAACACTTTAACCATTAGGGCAATGAGCCAATGATATATATATATATATATATATATATATATATATATATATATATATATATATATATATATATATATATATATATATATATATATATATATATATATATATATATATATATATATATATATATATATATATATATATATATATAAACAAATAGTCTGTCTGTTATCTATATTGTCTGTCTGTGGAAGACAATATATCTGCTCCTCTCTGGAGGTTGAGCACTTGAGTGAGGAATTTTCAACTGCCACATATGCTTAAATGCAAAGTTCTTTCATGAATTGAGTACTTCAGTAGCCAATGAGTGTATATGGATATATACCTAAAAAATTTCTTCCCTTACATCTAGATGGCAATAGGTTGGGGGTAAGATATCTGACTGACATAAAATCAGCTGTGTTTTGATTCCATCTTGAAGCATCTCATGTGTCTAGACACACTGAAGGTTTGCAATACAACAAAATAGTCTGTCAGAAGATGACAATATCTAAATATTTAAATGTATATAAATATCTATGATCTATCTATCTATATATATATATATATATATATATATATATATATATATATATATATATATATATATATATATATATATATATATAAAAGAAATAAATTTCTGTTTAAATCTTTCAGAAAAGCAAGATGATATGCTTGTGAAATAAATTTATAATGGAGTATATCCTATTGATTTCTTATTTCTAATGGTATATATATCTATATATACATATATATCTACATATCTATATCTCTCTCTCTCTCTATATATATATATATACATATATATATATACATATTTATCTACATATCTATGTATATATATATATATATATATATATATATTTATCTACATATCTCTCTCTCTCTCTCTCTATATATATATATATATATATATATATATATATTCATCTACATATCTATATCTCTACATATACATATATATGCACACACGCACCTGTATATATTATCCTGTTGGCTGCAAGCACTGGCTTTACTCTCTCTTGTCTTTCAATTCTGTCATCCATCAATTTTGGCAGATCTTCTAGAATACTTACTGTGTCTGTACAGAGCTGTTGCAGTTAATTTCTAACAGATCATTCAACACTTGCTCTGTGTGAAGGGGTCCATCGGAGAACATTGCTTATGAGTTCATCCTTACTTCTCCAGCAGTGTTTCGAATGTCTTGTCCATCAAATTCAGATGTTTTTGAGATTGGAGGGGGGGCTGTACAGCTGCTGTTTTGTAGGATTCTGCTTCTAGTATTCATTCAATATAGCTTGTAGCATTCTTGTGCAATTGCCATCAAGCTTGTTCTCAATACACCTAGTCAGCATCCATATAGTAGCATGGACACAACCATTGCTTGGAAAAAATTGCCTTTTATTTCATCAGATCAATCTGACTTCCATATGACTGATAACCAATTAATAACTGTCCTTGCCTTCACTAGCCGCATATTGATGCCACTTTCCATTGGTGAGACTCTGCTTCCAAGGTAGGTGAATTTGTCCATTAGTTTCAGAGAACCATCATTTAGTGTGGAGATGTCACCTTTCTGATTATAGCATATCGACTCCATTTTGTCTGCATTCACTTGGAGGCCTATGCCACCAGCTGCTTGCTCCA
Source organism: Sepioteuthis lessoniana (assembly GCA_963585895.1). Classification (NCBI taxonomy): domain Eukaryota; kingdom Metazoa; phylum Mollusca; class Cephalopoda; order Myopsida; family Loliginidae; genus Sepioteuthis; species Sepioteuthis lessoniana. The sequence goes on from OY757908.1 coordinate 66,338,665, forward strand.
GACTATGCAGTAGGGATTTGGCCTGGGCAGGTATATTTGCTAGAAGTGTGCAATATCATCAGCATAGTCTGCATCCATAATAGTTCGTGCTGGGTATCATCTGCTTCTTGCTTTTCCTGTGTAAAGCAATTTTCTTTCAGTAAATCTATTGGCGATCAAAGTACATAGTCTAGACAGATTATGAACAGGTATGGGGTTAATGCGTCCCCTTGCAGAGCATCTGCAACAATGTCAAAGAAGTCTGTGTCTCCATCCGGTGAGCAAACTTTTGCTTTCATGTTTTTATAGAGCATCATAATGGCTGGGACGGTTTCTTTGGGGAGACCATAGGCTGGAAGTATTTGTTCCATCTTCTCTCTATGTATTGAGTCAAATGCTTTGGAGAAATCTACAAATAAGAGTGTTGCCTCAAGGGTTATTTGCACAAACTCCTTCTGAGATTTAACGGATTGTTAGAATTTGTGATGTTGTGGATCAATTTCTCTGAAAACCATTTTGATTCTTCCTAAGAATTTTCTCAATTTCATGTTTGATGTGGTTGATTAGCAGAGCATTGTAAATCTTAGCCACTATTGAAGTAAGGGTTATACCATGGTAGTTTTTTGGCAATTCCAAGGTCAACTTTCTTAGAGAAAGGAAGGGTGCAGTCTTTTGTCCATCTATCTATAGTGTTGTAGTTATATATGACAGAGCAGTATGTCTTGGAATTTATTTGTTTTCTATACTTCTGATGGTATTTCCTACAAACCGGCAGCTTTTCTGTTTTTAATTTTTGTTAGTAGAACATTGAGTTCTTCTTGAGTAAACAGTCCTAGTTTGATATCTAGTTAGTTATTATTAATTTTCATGATCGGTTTATCTGTAAATTTTGGGGATTTTCCAAACAGATTTTTGAAATGTTCTTTCCACATCTGTATTCAATTTTCTTTGCTGGCAGCTTTTAGTTTAATCTCTCAGGGTGCCTTTCCTTTTACTCACTTCATTTACTGTCTGCCATGCTATTCAAGATTGTCTATCTTCAACTGAATTTCTAATTTTATTGATCTATTTCTATAGTTAACAAAGGACCAGTCATAACATGTGCTAGAATGAAAGCTGACTGCTAGGTTTTTGGATGTCTGTCCCTATTCCTTGTTTCTCTTCCATTTATCTTTGTCCATTCTGTCAGCTCCTCCCTGTATCTGTCTTTTCTTCATTCTCTGGTCCTATCTATGTCAGTTCATTTGTCTATCTGGTCTCATCAGTCAGAACCTCTGTGCCTGCTTTTTTAGCAGACTGACTCTACTTCTACTTATACAGAGGTGAACATTCCTATTTCCTGATTTTAGCCACCCATTGACTGGACATAAAAAATATCTTTAAACTGTGCTTCTCCAAGTAACCCTAAAAGGTGTGATAATAATTTTTTTGAATTGCAAATCCACTTTTATTTGACATCTCCACTTAACTCAAAAGGTTTAATTCGTGGTTTCCTGACAATTATGTCTTGCCTCCTATATGGGAAGACACATATATACACATACACATATTCATATCTCTGGTCAACTCACAACCATACACAAGCATACAACCACATGTACATACATATGCACATATATGTACTCACTCCTACCTATGTGCATACATTGAGCTAAGTCTGTATACTAGTGTTAATAGTGTAATATTTGTATATATATATATATATATATATATATATATTTGTATATATATATATATATATAGTGCACATATATTTATATGACACTATTGACACTAGCATACAGACTTAGCTCTATGTATGCGCACATATATATATATATATATATATATAATTGGAAGAAAGTCTCTCAGACATTGAAAAAAATATACTACATTTCAAAGAAAAATTAACATCCCAATCATCACATTGAAAATAATCACTGTGAGTAAAAAAACATAGTGAACAATTTTTTATATAAAATTGAACCATTCCAAAGAAATTCTGTGTAACAAAAAAATAAAAAATAAAAAAAAAACAATAAGAACCTTTTTTGTAGGTTTGAATAAAATATACTTAAGAGAAAGACTGATGTCTAGATATATCTCATATGTATGTGTTTAAGAAATTAGAGAGATTTCTAATTCATTCTATTCAAATAGATTTAGCTTTAACATCCAATTTCCAATAATCCAACCAGATACCCTAAATTACACTTAGTGTATAGGGGAATATAAATTAATTTCATTATGAGAATGGAATAAAATATTCATGCATAATTATCATAAAGAAACAAATTTTTCTTGATAGAATTTTGAAAAAGGATTTCCAATAATAAATGTCTCCTTTAGTAGGCATTGAAAATATATATAAAAACAAAACCCAAAAAACCTTTGATATTGAGAAGATATATGCTTCCATTTCCACCACTGGATATAATTTGATTCCTTATTTACTTGTTTATCTTGTTGCGTAAGTTCTAAATCCAGTACTAAACTACAGATTATATCCCTTCCCATAACTGCCATCTTTAGTTTTTTCACAATCAGGAGTTGGCAAAAAAATCAGCTAATCTTGTTTGCTTTTTTTTTATCTTTTTTGTATGATTAATAAAATAATCTGGCTGATAATATTTGAAAGCTAAAAACCTAAGCTCCATTGAAAACAACAGACTTGCACCAACTATAGACAATTTTTGACTGACCAAATTAAGTCAGTTTCATTTTCCCCTTCAATGAATTCAAAGGCTGATTGAAAAGCTCTCAGGTGTGTTATATGAAGGGTCTTTTTTTTGTTTTTTTATACTTTCAAAACCATGGTTGCCATTTTCCTCAGAGGCAATTGTCTTATTGATTTTTCTTTCTGTTGTCCAAATCAAATCTATAATTATTATTTTCTAACAATGTATTTCAAGCATAAAAAATGCCTTTAATAATTGCTTACAAACCATTTTTAAGTGTTCATATATATTTTTAAAAATTGATAGTATCTTAAATTTACCCCTCATAAAACTTGCTGGTTTTTGTTGATCCCTTGTAAAAATTCTGAGATATTTTCAAAGAATTTTTCAGTTGCCAACCTGTATCTCTTGCAAAAAGGGTGACTTGACTATGACACTAAATTGATGTTGCCATTAACTATTATGGCTCAAATACTTCTGTTTAAACATTATTAGTGTTTGACTGGAATCCTTGAAACTAAATGTGTTTAAATTATGTGTATTAAAAAGGTTACTTGAATCAGTAATTGTTTATTAAGGATTATAATTATTATTAGTCACTTGAAAGCACATGATTGTTGAAATACTCAAAATTGTATGCAAACAAACCATTTATTTGAATGATATAATTGTTTATACATTAATGGCACTGAATAGGAACGCTGGGAATGATATAACTGTGCAAATAATGTGCTCTAAGAATCATTACTTGAAGATATAGCTGCTTTCAAATTATTATTAGGAACTTGAAACCATATAAGTGCTTGCAAAAATAACTGACTTTGGCATTAAATAGCCCAACAAGGATTATCATGCCATAAAACCAACCAACCAACCAACCAGCTAACCAACTACAACTGTCCCAATATAGTTGTTAAATATACATACGAATTTCATACTCTAAACTTGACAACTGTTATGGGACTGAGGTTGCAAATATTTCAACACAATTATAAAAGTTTTCAGCCCAGTCCAAGAAAGGAACAACATTTTATTGGATTTTTTGGAAGGAATAAGATTATTGGATAATGATGGCACAAATTTCTTGAAGTCTGGGATGAATGTTTGAAAGAATATGTATATTTAGTAGCTGTAAGTCATTTTCTTCATGGTAAGACCAATAACTTTTCCGCATTTTCTCATACAACTTAAAAATGACTAAACATAAACAAATGATTATAAATCATATTAAAAATAAAATAAATGCTACCATAACTATTAAATATCCTAATTACTTTTTAGGATGGCCAGGCTCCTTAATTTATATATATATATAGATATATGTATATGATATTGTATAATATGTATGTATGTAGACTAAGGAGACAAAATCAAGTTTCTGTTTCTTGATTTCTCTTGACCTCACTGAGAATCTTAAGATTTAAAATATTTTCTTTTTAAGTTGTGTAAAGTATATGATCTTTCTTATTATCATGCAGAGCTTCAGGCTCACAATAGGCCTGTGAAAGATTGTTTAAAGATGATCAAAAATTTCTTATTGATATCACATCTCTTGAAGTTGAGAATACCTATCTTGGATCAATTATGACTTCTAATGTACCTCTGTTCAATAAAAATCTTATGAAGACAAAGAAAAGTATCAAGTCTTCAGCTGTCTCACAAGAAGCATCTGGAGAAATAACCATCTTACTATGACAACTAAAGTCAGGTTCTATGAAGCTGGAGTACTGTTTTACTCTATAACATTGAATATTGGCCTATACACCACCACCAGGAGATATGAGTAAGTGCCTTCCATACAAGACATTTGGGATATGCCAGAAACCAACAGAAGTGGTGGTATAACAGTTAGTTCTTGAAACCATTTTCTATGCCTTTGTTAAAAACTTCATCCAAATGAACTGTTTGCGAACATGCAAGTTCCTTAAAGTTTTTCTTTAAATAGGTTTTTCAAAAAAGATCTTAAAAGCTATTCAATAAACTTCATACTGTGATGATTTGAGGAATGTCTTCACTGTCCAGAAACTGAATTCATTCAGCATCAGCTTCTTTTTTCTTTTCTGCATCAATGTTAACATTACGGTCTTTGATAGATTCATTCAACAATGTATTTTAATCATAAAGAATTTCTTTAATAATTGCTTTCAAACCATTTTTAAATGTTCATTTATATTTCTTTGAAATTGATAGTATCTCAAATTTACCCTTCATAAAGCTTGCTGGTTTTTGTTGACCCCAGTTAAAATTCTGAGATATTTTCAAAGAAAGTTTCAGTTGCCACCCTGTATCACTTGCAAAAAGGGTGACTTGACTATGACACTAAATTGATGTTGCCATTAACTATTATGATTAGAGGAAGATCCTCACTATCCAGACACTGAATTCATTCAACATCAGCTTCTTTCCACTTTTCTGCATCAATGTTAACATTAGGGTCTTTGATAGATTCATTCAACATGGTCAGTTTTAACCTGGACAGAGATGGCTTAAGAACTTTCATCATATTTACCCAACCCCTCCACTCGGGCAGGATATGACACAAGGTCAATTTTTAAGCGGAGTTTAACTGGTTTGAATTCAGAGTTTTCCTTCTCCTAGACTAGGCTGAAGAACCTAGTCTGCCCTATTATTTACCCATAGCTGGAGGGAGAATATTTTGGATTCATACCTTTCCCAAGGGTATTAGTGCTATGTGAAATGCAATCAGTCAGGTCCAGGATTTGAACTCGTGTTGCCGTGTCCATATCCTGCGATGATAACCATTGCACCATGGGCACCTCCTTAAGAACTTTCATAGTTTGTAATTTTTCTCATCTTACTTGAATCTATCAACAACATTGGTTTTCCAAATCTTCTTTAAGTGTATATAACCTTTTGGATGAATAAAAATATTAATATTCACAGGAAGCAATGTTATAAGTTTTGGAGGGAGATTTATAAAGAATAGGCAAACTTTTTCTCATAATCCTTCTAAGTGAGATTGTTGTATTAATATATTCCTGCCTTCTCCTAATAGCAATTGGCTGTTGAGAGAAAGAAAAAAATGAGAACAATTGAAATAATCCATACTGTGAAAATAAATGAATGCATAAGAATAATAAAAAGATCAAGTTTTATGAATCATATATTTACATAAATTATTCATATATTGAAGAAACTTTTTTGTTAAAAAGAACATAAATTAGAAATCTTCATATTATAAAACTGCTCCCAAGTTTCTTCAGCTAATAGACAAAACATAATGACTCAACTGATATTTGAGCTGAATATTTATTTCATTTTCTTTGAGGCTAATACAGTGAAATATTGAAATAAAATGAATATCAAATTTTTATACTTTTGTATTAAAACAAAAACCTTTTCTGTGAATGAGTTTCAGATCAAAAAGAATACATCTGTGTTACCACAGCCCCCTTACACACCTGGTTTGAGTCCTGATTATTTTCAAATTTAAAAAAAATTGAAACTCAGCCTTGTGATCAACCTTTGAGAAGTATTGAGAGTAAACAATACTGAGAACACAATATTTCTGAAGGCAGTGTCAGTTGAGGACTTTCAGCACTGTTACCAGAAGTGAGAACAATGTTTTTTATTTTTTGTTGGTGTGTGGCTTAAGAAGGTTTAGATTATTTGGTTTGATGGCACATCAACCCCCACTGGTTATTTAATACCAAATCCTGTCTATACACAGAGATATATATTTTATTTGTAAGTGAATAGTTTGTGGGTAATTTTATTTTAAATGAGTTAAAGCTAATTTGTTTGTACACAAATGGTTTCAAGTATTACTATTGTTTGCACACAGTTAAATCATTTCGAGTATTGCTTTTTAACTCTATAATTCTATTAAATACTACTGATTCATTTGCATACAGTTAAATGGTTCTAAGTATTACGATACAATACCAATTATTCAATTTAATATCAGTCTTTTGTTTGAACACAGTTAAATGGTTTCAAATATAGAAAATGATTAAATATTTCTATTTGGCCCATAGATGGGACTCTAACAAGTACTACTACTGTGGGTCAAAGTGGACCTGAGAGTAATGATAATGAAGGGGTATTCCCCAATTCCCCAGTACTGGAGCCTCACCATCAGGTGTTTAGTGTCATATCTAGGATACTCATTGAGGGAAGGGTTTTACCTCTCTGCAGAGATGATGTTGGCATATTCTACACCTCCTGCTGACTTAGTTGGATTCTCAAGGGGACAATTTTGAAGGTGATACAGTTCATTTGTAAAATTGAGTTGTAATTAAATTTTTATATGATTAATGTCATTTCTAAATGGACTGACACAGTATATTAAAATTGATGACAGATTCCTTTCAATAAACTCAGATAATTCTTTGTCTCCCAGAAAAATCTTAAGCTTATTTGAAGGGATTTTATGAGACATTTTGTAGTTGCCAAAAGCTTTTTCTGATTTATTTATTTATTCTTATTTTTCATTATTTGACCAGTACATTATAGAAAAACTTATTAAAACCTGCTCACAATCCCAGTAAAAGGTCTATTTTCAATAACTGGACAAATCCACATCTGTCAACTCCCCCATAAAAGTGAGGCTGACAGATCTTTAGGGGCAGTAATATTGATTTGGGACTTACATTCACCCAAATCATTTTTTCCCACTTTATGAAAATGCTATGTTGAAAACTGAAAGCAACCCTCTGACAACATTCCAATAAGTGGTCTAACTGTTTCATTGGCTCCCAATTTATTCCAATGCTTGTTGGGAAAAACATACTTTGCCAGTTTCAAAGTTTAGTCATCAACTGAATCATTTTTTCATGCTGCTTTTATTTTTCTTATCTTTTTTTTTTGGAGGGTGGGTATCTATATTGAAAACAGAATATTAGAAATGCACACAAAAGAAACCCTTTAATAACCAGATTTGTTGATTTCTGTGCCAAGTAGGAAATTATACATTTATTCGGAGTGTTGTTATTTTCTAATAAGAAAG
>OY757908.1:66351269-66506269 GCA_963585895.1 Sepioteuthis lessoniana
AAATAATGAATTATGAATTCTGAATCTTATTCAATTAGATTTTTCATCTTTTTTCCAGAAATGCTCATAATTCTAATCTGAATTAAAAGATGAATATACTTCATCTGTATTGAACAGTTGATTTTCTCATTAATAAATTCTGAATTGAATTGAAGTTATACTGAACAACTTCATAAATAAAAGAGCTTTTACAATACACTTAGAAATAGAGTTACGTATAAACTATTTGCTTACAAATCATATATACATATGATTTGTAATATATATATATATATATGATTTGTAATATGTATATATATATATATATATATGTAGTAGCGTCCAAAACTAAGGGACAAAATTTTAAAACCTAATATTTGTTAGAAATAACAACAGTGAAAAGCCGAAATTTTGACAACTGGTAGTCGTTATCCTCCATAATAACATACTAAAATTTGAATCATTTGCAAAGGATAGAAAAAGAATTATAACAATTATTTATTTATTTTCAAAATAGGATTGTCCAAAAGTAAGGGACAAAATTGAGAAAAACAATGTAAACAGTATGCTATATTCAAAGTCTTACTTAGTCTTTGTAAACGTTGCATCAGCCGACACCATGGTGAAACTTGATTACTCTGTGAGACAAGCTATTGTGACGCTACACAAGGAAAAGCACACCATTAGAGAGATTTCAGAGAAAGTGAAATGTTCCAAGAGTGTTGTAGGCGGGGTTGTTAAATCCTACAATGATACTGGCAAAATAGTTAGTGCTTTTAAAACCGGCAGACCCCACAAAACTTCGGCAAGAGAAGATTGAATAATACAGCAAATGTCATTAAAGGATCGTTTTAAGTCTTGCATAGAAATTAAAAGGGTTATGAATAGTACCTCATGTGTTAATGTGTCAACACAGACTGTTTCTAGATGACTGCAAGAAATAGAGCTGTTTAATTGAACCCCAAGGAAGAAACCACTTGTTAGTTCGAAGAATAAGAATAAGAGATTAGAGTTTGCAAACAGGTATGTAATTTGGACATATGAAAATTAGGCAAAAGTATTTTTCAGTGATGAAAGCAATATTAATTTATTTGGAAATGATGGAAAAAACAATGTAAAGAGACGTATTGGTGAAAGTGTACTAAGAAAACTGTCAAATTTGGGGGCGGAAGCGTCATGGTATTTGGAATGTTTTCTAGCCAAGGTACAATGCCTCTTGTCCGGTTACAAACTCGTGTAAATGTGCAGATCTATAAAAACATAGTTCAAGATCATGTTGTGCCAATCACACAGAATTCAGGTTTCGATAGGGCTACCTTTATGCAAGATAATGCCCCATGTCACAAGGCAAAGGTGGTAATGAGTTACCTTAGCGAGCAAGATTTCGAAACTATGGATTGGCCACCGCAAAGTCCTGACTTAAATCCAATAGAAAATCTTTAAAAGACCTTAAGAGTGAAAGTTATGAAAAGAAATGCCACTAACACGGAGGATTTGTGGGTGAAGCTTCAAGAAGAATGGTCTAAAATTAGTATCGAGGATTGTCAAGAACTGATTCGTTCTTGTAGTCGAAGATGTGCAGCTGTCATTGAGAGCAAGGGCTCATTTACTAAATATTGATTGTACATGTATTTTTATAGTTTTTAGGCTGTTTACCTTGTTTTTCTCAATTTTGTCCCTTACTTTTGAACGTTCCAAATTTGAAAATAAATAAATAATTGTTATAATTCTTTTTCTATCCTTTGCAAATGATTCAAATTTTAGTATGTTATTATGGATGATAACAACTACCTGTTGTCAAAATTTCAACTTTTCACAGTTGTTATTTCTAACAAATATAAGGTTTTAAAATTGGATGCTACTGTATATATGATTTGTTATATATGTATATAATTAGTAATATATATATATATATATAGATATCATATTTATTTAAATGGAGGAATTAATGATATATTAGAATTATCATGACTAGAAAATCTGGCATACAGAACATTGAACAGCTGTTTCGACCTTATTGGGTTTCATCAGCAGTGATACTGTAATCTCCACCACTGGAGATCGAACCAACAACCGCAGTAGGCAGAAGCAGAAACTCTACCACTGAGCCACCGGTTCATGTCACATATAATTCTAATATATATATATATATATATATATATATATATATATCTGATTTGTAATATATCTATATATCTATATATATGATTTCTAATATATATATATATATATATATATATGATTTGTAATATACATATATATATATATATGATTTCTAATATATATATATATGATTTGTAATATATATTCATATATATATATATATGATTTGTAACATATATTCATATATATATATATATATATATGATTTGTAATATATATATATATATATATGATTTGTAATATATATATATATATATATGATTTGTAACATATATTCATATATATATATATATATATATATGATTCGTAATATATATTCATATATATATATATATATATATATGATTTGTAATATATACATATATATATATATATATATATATATATATATATATATATATATATATATATAGGATTTGCTATTAATTAATCCACATGGAGTGATATGCAATAAAACACGAAACCAACCAACCAACCAACCCACCAACCAACTGATATGGTTGGTTTGGTTTTTTAGTTTAATAGCATATCAAATTTTGTAGGTTATTTAATACCAAAGTCATTCTTCTTGAAGAATATTAGTGGTACTATTTAATCCATAGCTGGGAGGATAAGAAGGTTCATACCTTTCCCAAGGGTGTATGTCTAAAAGTGAATGTAATAGCAAAACTGGAGTTTGAACTCACTATGATTCCACTGTCCATCGCTTTAACCATTACAAAATGAGGACATCCCTCCCAAACGATATCATATAATTATGTAAATTATATATCTTAAGAAATTATCTATATTATTTATGTTAGATTATCTATATTAAGAATAGTTACTTGAAGTTATAATTGTTTACGGAGGATTATTATTAGTTACTTTAAACCATATAACTGTGTGCAAGCAAATGACTATTTTTAAACAGAAATAGTTACTTGAAGCTTTATAATTCTGTATGAATTATTAGAATTAGATAGGAATACTTGAAATCATACATCTGTACAAATTTGGTTAGGTTTCTTTGTTTAATTGCATATCCACCTTCATGGGTTATTTAATACCAAAGCCATCTTAGTAGAAGGAAAGCAGTGTTACGATTTAACCAATAGTCGGAGTATGATAAGGCGGTTCTTATCTTTCCCAAGGTGTATTAGTCCAAAATTGAATGTTATAGCACAGATGGAGTTTGAACATGCTTACTTCAATGTTGCAGTCTAGCACTTAAGCCACTATGCCACAATGACACCCAACCCCGGTGCAAATTATTTGTATTAAAAAAGAATACTTGAAATCATATAACTGTATACAAAAAATATTAATATAAATGTAAAATGTATGCTATTACCAAACATCTCAGTATAAAATAATCCTAGACAGACTGACATGCCATAAAAACCTATTAATCTTAACAAGAATACATAGGATTTGTTATTAATTAATCCACATGGAGTGATATGCAATCAGACACAAAACTAACCAACCAACCAACCAACCAACCAACTGATATGGTTGGTTTTGTTTCTTAATCTAATAGCATATCCAATTTTGTAGGTTATTTAATACCAAAGCCATTCTTAACAGCCAATATGACATTTATTTTGAAGTATTTGCTAAAGAGTCTAGATAAAATGATTGGTATTCTGATGTTTTATTTTATGTTAGAGGTCCTTATAATCATCTTACATTTGCAATTCCATTTATTTTCCTTTTTCACTAATCAAGTTCATTTCCATTTTTATAGTAAAATTTTAAAATGTTTCTAGCATTTATCTGCCTTATCAGTGGGACTTAGCATATGTTGATTTTTCTCTGCTGAGGAGTAAGACCCCCACCTACGTAGGTGTGTTTGGAGTATGACAGTAAAGTTGCAATTACTCCCAGGTCCACTCTGACCTAGTGTTGTAGTACCTGTTTGGGTCCCATTTATGGGTCAAATAAATTTGTTCGCAAATTATTAGTATTTGATAGGAATACTTTATATATAACTGTGTGTACAACACTCTTAACAAACTACACAAAAAATGTAAATACTAATAATCTACAAGATTCCTTAACCTCAAGGCATAAAATAACCCCAAACAGGTGGACATGCCATTTAAATCAATCAATCATTCTAGTATCATAAATAAATACAACTATATTGAATAGATCTAACATTTTCTAAACACCTTTGCTTTTATTTGCCTCCTTTGACAACATTTTAAAATCATCAAGATTGTTTTGAACAATTCTAAGTGGGCTTTTTTGAACCAACTGAAGTTTGACTATTTTAAGAAGGCTCTTTCACAAATTTTCCTGGTAGAAATTCTAGACCCAATCCACCACTTGTGTCAAATAGATTCTGTTTTTTTTTCAAGTTTCAGAAAAGTTGCTTTATCAAAACAGGTTTTTCAGAATTACCTCCCACAAAAAATATAAAAACTAAAAAAATTTAAAAATAGAAATATTTCATTCGCAGATTTATGTAAAATAAAAAGCAAAAATAGTGTTTCATAAATTTTAAACAGACAAACTAATGGACAGGCAGACAAAGGAGAAAGAAAAAGGAAACACAGAACGTTTACTGAACATTTAAAGACTGGAACATAGAATCTGCAACCAAGTGTTAATTATGAGTTATTGGATGACTAAACACACACGTGTTCATCTACTAATAAAGATATTAAGTCTTGTTTTAGGAAACAGAACAAGCTGTGTTTTATTGAATATATATATTTTTTTTTTGCTTCATTCATATTTCTTTTTGTTTTGATTTTGATTTGATTTGCCAATTTGTCGATTAGCATATTAAATAAATCTAGAAAGACCGAAGACTTCTGTCAGCTGAACGAATTTGATATTATCTTATTTACAGTGGTCCAGCAAATGAATGAATAAATAAATATCACAAAATAAGTAAAGACTAATTTGTTTATTAGGAATAAGTACATGCTTAGATGCATATATTTTAAGCACAGATGTGCATGAATACACACAGAAAATGATAATTGTTAGACAATAAGGAAACGCATATATGTTGTTAGTTACTTATACTCAATATATTCATGAAACCACACACACACACACACACACACACATATATATATATATATATATATATATACATAAAGAGAAACTTAGAGATTGGTAGCACACAACTCTAAGTTATATAATTCTGATTATCAGGTGATATTCAATGAAATATATGATGAACTCTCCTGTTGATCTTGATATAAGAATACTCACACACACATGTATATATATTTTCAGTATGTTTGAAAATATTCATGTATATAACTCAGCAAAAACATTTGCATATGTTTTAAACAAAAAGGAGCCATCTCCACTCTACACAGAAAGCCTCAGAAATTAGTGGACCAATTATCATACCTTGGCAGGAACATATTATCTACTGAAAGTGATGTCAATATATGTTTAGCAAAGACATGGAATGTTATTGATCATACGGAAATCTAATGTAACCAATAAGATAAAACAAGATTTCTTCCAAGCTGTTGCAGTGTCTATCCTACTACATGGATTCACCACATGGACTGTAATAAAATGCATAGAGAAAAAGCTAGATGGGAACTACATAAGAATGTTGCATGCTGTCTTGAACCAATCCAATAATCAACACCACAAAAACAGCAGTTATACGATCACCTACTTCCCATCGTGCAAACCATTCAAGTAAGACGAAAAAGATGTGGGAGTACTGCTGGAGAAGCAAGGATGTTCTCTTATGGACTCCTGTACATGAATAATGTATATCCCAGTGTTGGTTGACCAGCAAGGCTCTGTATTGACACAGAATACAATCTAGGAGACCTGCTAGAAATGATAGATGATAGAGATGGATACCAAATGAGATTCAAGGAACTCAATGCTGTCAGTGTGTATATACACACACACACACACACACACACACACACATATATATATATATATTTCAATAGAAAATTCACATTTGCTCTGTATAATATATATTAAAGTAAAAAAAAGCAGTAAGTCCAGTTGAAAAAAAAAATTTCGTCAAAACTATTTCTACAACTGAGCTGACTGCTTTTATTATTTTGTATAAACATATATATTCAATGTTTTTTCAAATATATAAGTTTGTGCATATAAATAAAAATATATATTTACTTAATATATATATATATATATATATATAGAGAGAGAGAGTGACAGATATAGATAGATAGATATATATATATTAGATTTGATTAGATTAGTGTTTGTAGTGATAATGAGAAAGATTTTTCCCTTGTAATCACATATTGTATGCTTCACAGATGTTACAGAATTGTGTCTCCTTCCTATTGATTAATTTCATCAAATGATGGAAATAAATGATTAAACATGAAAAGAAAAAGAAAGAAAAAACAGAGAAAAAATTTATCATCATATGAAATGATCAAAGCAAGATAAGTGGTCCACCAATAAATGAAGATAATCAAATAATATAAAAAAAAATTCAAATAGTAAAGTTAAACGTTATATGAAAATCACTTGTCACTTGTGTGTAAAAAGACATTCCTATTTCTTTTTTCCTTTTTTTTCTTTTTAGATGAATCAAATTAAGACTTATTTGGGATGACCCTCATCACAATAAAATACGCTACTTTCTTTCAATGTAATTTTTACTTTATAATTATCTCATGACAATGGAACATTATCTCTGCTTTTTTTTTTTTTTTTATTGAGAGACATTATTATTTTAATATAAATCTTTTTAAATAAATAAATAACAATGTATAAGTTCTGACTTTAATGCAGTTAGCAAAAGAAATAAAGAGAGAAAAGAAGTGACTAATGAGATTTATCTTTACAAATAACACTGATTATGACTGACCATAAGTTTAAAAGCATTTACTTGATTGGTTGAAAAATACCATGGAGTGTATCTTTAACTGTGATAATAATAAATCCTAACTTATTATTCAGAAATTACAGAATATGACTTAAATTATCTTCCTCTCATCTTTGTGAGTCTTGTTCCTGTTCGTCTATCAGTACCAAAATTAAGTACACATTAATATTGATATCAATTTTGATGATCATTTTCTTTTATCTTTATTTTAAGAAAAATCTCAACTCATTCAATTTATCAGTTCCATAATAGCATAGAACAGCATGTATCAAAAAGAGTAATAATGAATAAACTCTTGTTAAGGCTTGAACTTACATTTCCTCTTGCCTTGGGGAATCTTTGCTATCTTTATCAGTTGGTTTATTAACAATGTTCCATGAATATCATGAAGTAAATCTTTACAATATAATTCTATGCATATAAATACAAATACACACACTATATTTGATTAGGTTAAACAGAGACACACACACACATATATATATATATATATATATATATATATATACAAAATTTGATTAGATTATATATATACATATATATATATATATGCACACATCAGATTTGATTAGAATACATATGCACAGATACGCATATCTATATACTAGCTTTGATTAGATTACACACACACACACACACACACACACACACACACACACACACACACACACACACACACACACATGTATATATATATAGATATGTATGTGAGTAATCAAATCAAATCTAGTGAGTATATATATATATATATATACTCACTAGATTTGATTTGATTACTCACATAGATAAATGCATGCACATTTATACTGGATTTATTTAGATTGTATAGGCACATATACATACATTGCTGGTTGGTTGGCTAATGTTTTATGGCATATCAACCTTTTTCAGTTATTTGGTGCCAAATCCTGTTTTATATATATATATATATATATATATATATATATATATATATATATATGATTTGTAAGTTTAGTTTGTAGATAACTACTTTTGGATGATTCAATGAAGCTCGTAAGTTTGTACACAGATAAATTATTTCAAGTATTCCTATCTAACCTGAATAATTCTATTTGATATAAATTATCTTTTTATACACAGTTAAATTGTTTCAAGCATTCTTCTTGAACACAATTCTATTTAATATTAAACATTTGTTTGCATACAGCTAAATGGTTTCAAGTATTGGTATTTAACATTAGTAATTCTACTTATCATGTATTCCCATATAATACAAATAATTTGCACACAGCTATTGGCTTCAAATAACAAATAATGATGATCCTTAGTTAGGGATTGAACAGTTCCATTTAACTCATAGATGGGATCCTACAGGTACAACTAATCTGAGTCAAAATGGAACTGGGAGTAATGGCATTGAAAGGGTAGTCCACATTCCCTAAACTTCCAAGACTGGAGCCTCATCATCAGATGCAGTACACTCATTGGAGGGTTTTTATACCTCTCTGCAGAAGTGCAGTTGGCATATTCTATATAAGAAGCCTAAAAGCCCAAATCCCACTTATAAAACACTCTCTATCTCAACTCCAACTTGTTGGTGCCATAATGGTAATCTTAACATAGCCAATCTTAACAATTGATGTGAACTTTGTGTCTGCATCAACTGAAAACACTGCTACGATATAAGAGGACATCAAAATTAACAGTTTTATTGGCTATGTTAAAGTCTCATCAAGAGTTTATTCTTTATTTTTTCAGATATACTTTTTTAATTGTTGTCATAAAAATGAAATCCATAAAGACTTATGATGTAAAGAAGCAACTAAAATCAAAAGTTGAAAGAAAATACTAGTCAAACTGAATGGCTGAATGTTTTATCTGAAAACTAAAAACATAGATAAATTTATGAAGTGTACATATGTATTACATTATTTTTACAGTTCTTTGGTTTGTGGTATTTGTTGAAAATGTGTATTAAGTAAAGATGTGTGTATCTCTACCTTTGACTATATCATCTTTTATAAAGTCTCTTGTGTGAGGTATAGGTAGACCTAGCATTGCCATAACTATATACCAATAAATAAAGTAATATTTTAAAAAAATATTTCTTTTTAATTCCAGATTATACAACCAAATGAACTGGATGTCATAGAAATTATTTACCTCTTCTGTAACACATGACAAAAACATGTTATTAAAAATATCAGTGCTACTATCCATACTGCATACCTGCATAAGTGTGGACCTGACTTACTATGTGGAAGAAGGGATGAGTCCTGGCACCTTGCTTGGTGATATTGCTGCTGATACACATTTATTGGACAGTGTCCACCGTGATGATCGCAACCTCATAACATTCAGCCAGCTGCAGCATGATGCAACAAGTAACTCGCATTTGTTTCGTGTGTCAAAGAAAACAGGAAGAATGTACACAGTACAGACTCTTGATGCCGAGACCCTCTGTACGTATAATACAGAATGTGTCAAGATGGTAGATGTGGCTGTGAAAAGGGCAGATTCCTTCATGAAGATTCTGGAAATCAAAATTGTTATAAAAGATGTCAATGATTATCAACCGGAATTCCCGGATAAACATGTAAATATATCATTCTCTGAGGGTGATGGAATTGGCATACGTAAGTCCATCCCAAATGCAGTTGACAAAGATGTGGGTCTGGACAATTCACAAATCACTTATCAATTAAAAAAGAATGTGAATGACCCATTCACCCTGTCTGTCGCCAAAAGTGCTGATGGCACATCGAAACTTGGGATCAACCTTCTAGAGCGACTTGACCGGGAAGTCAAAGACTCTTACCTCATCCAAGTGATCGCTAAAGATGGTGGATCCCCACCCAAGCAAACTATCTTGCATGTCCGAATCTTCGTTACAGACATCAATGATAACACCCCCATTTTTTCCCAAAAGGTCTACAATGTTTCCATCAAGAACGAGCCGAGCGAAATCTCTCCTGTTGCAATTTTGTCTGTCAGAGATTTAGACTCTGGAGAAAATGGAAGATTCCTTTACCATTTTAGTTCCAAGACATCAGATATTGTTAAAACACATTTTGAACTGAATAAGGAAACCGGGGAGATATTTTTGCATAAGCAGTTCTTGTTGGGACAAGATCTAACTTACAAGTTATATGTTGAAGCCACAGACAGGGGGAACCCTCCTTTGAGTTCTATAGCAAAGGTTTTTGTAAATGTGATAAATGAACAAAACAATGCGCCAACAATTGACGTGAACTTTGTGTCTGCATCAACTGAAAACACTGCTACGATATCAGAGGACATCAAAATTAACAGTTTTATAGGCTATGTTAAGATTATTGACCATGATGCTGGGCTAAATGGTGACGTCCTCTGTGATCTCCATCATGACAAATTTAAGCTTCAAAGTCTTGGCAAGAAGAAATACAAGATAACAATAAAGAACCCAGTGGACCGAGAGACAGAAGACCATCATGATATCACCATCACTTGTCAGGACAAAGGGAGTCCACCAAGACATAGTGAAAGCAAATTTTCTATCCAAGTTGTGGATGTTAATGATGTAAGGCCACAGTTCTCAAAAGAAACATTCAAATTTTGGATTCAAGAAAACCAAAACTCTAAAATTCCAGTTGGTTACATCAATGCAACAGACCCAGACTTGGGGCCTGGAGGAATACTTACCTACTCCTTGCTCACAAACAGCAAGCAGTTTCTTCCTTTCCAGATCACTGACAATGGATTAATTTCGACAATTGTATCAATGGATCATGAATTTCAGGCCAGTTATAAATTCCAGGTGTTTGTGAAGGACAACGGGATACCTTCCCTTAACAATACTGTGAATGTTATTGTTGAGGTTAGAGACGAGAATGACAATGCCCCATACTTCACCTTCCCCAGTGTCAACCCTTTTACAATGGATGTAATCTACTATCCACATCACACAAAGAACATCACTGTTCTCAAGGCGTCCGACAGTGACAGTCGGGAAAATGCTTTCCTTAAATATGAAATAACTGCCGGTAATGACCGACAGTTATTTACAGTAGATCATTACAGTGGTTTGTTAGCTTTTACCCGTGTCCTCAACCAGCAAGATGCTGGCTCTTATGATTTAGAATTTGTTGTCAAAGACAGTGGTACACCGGTTCGATCTGCAACGACTTCTGTGTTTTTAACTCTGACGGTTAGCAACAAAACATCTGAGATGTTAAATGCTGTATATATCCAAACCGATGACAATATACACTTGAACTTGGCAATTATCATCGTCCTGGTGGCTGTAATGGTATCTGTCATTATTACGGCTTTTATGTCCATCTGTATACTGAGGTGCATCAATAAAACAGGTACAGCACACAGAGACGAGACAAATCCTTCGAACAGGAGGATCAGTGAACAGAGGCACTTAATGTGTCCCTCATATCTTGGAACTTCCTGGTCAGATGTCCCAGTCACTGTGACAACAGATCCAGACATCACCCGGAAGCTAACTGGATCGAGGCGGGAGTCGAGCCCCGGAGACAAAATAGACATGAGACAGAAATGCTCGACTTCGAGTCTGAAGCCTCGGTCATCGACAGACCTATCGCATCAGGTAAGTGTAGGTATGTAAAGACTTTCTTTCTATTTTGGTGGGGTGGAATGCTATACATACATACATACATACATATACAGTGATTAAAAAAATTTGATATCATTTGATATGTACAGGTTGTTTCAGAAAAACTGATATCATTTTGTAATCTACTATCTTGACCAATTTATGTTCAAATGATCTCAAATTTTAGCAGCATGTGTCGAAACAACTCTGTTTAAATGCCTTTTCTTTCTCAGAAAATAGCATTTCTCTTGCTGCAAAGAAAAAAACAAAATATTAAACTCATTGTTATGATGCCAAATGCAAATAACTTGCACATAGTTATATGGTTTTAAGTATTCCTATCTAATACTAATGAATTTCAAACAGCTCTATTTGACCCATAAATGAGACCCTAATAAATATCATCACTCTGGGTTCAAGTGAACCTGGGCATAATGTTGGTTGGTTGTATGGGTTTTATGGCATATCAACCTTTGTAGGTTGTTTAACACCAAATCCATTTTAATATAAATAATCTGTTCTATTTCAAACAATTCAGTTTAGCATGAGTACACAGTTTAATTGTCAAAAACATTTCTATTTCAAGCTATTCAGTTTAGTCAAACAGTTTAATATGAGTATAAATTTTGTTTACACACAGCTAAATGTCAAAACAGTTCTATATTAAACAATTCAGTTTAGTGTAAGTATAGTTTCAATGTCAAAAATCATTCCATTTCCAACAATTCAGTTTAGCATAAGTACGCAGTTTAATCATCAAAAATATTTCTATTTCAAGCTATTCAGTTTAGTCAAACAGTTCTAATTCAAACAATTCAATTTAGCATAAGTATGCAGTTTAGTTCTATTTAACCCATAGATAGGACCCTGTCAAGTGCTATCATTTCGGGCCAGAATGGACCTGGGAGCAATGGCAATGATTGGGTACTCCACATTCCCCAAAACCCCAGCATCACTGGAACCTCACCATCAGATTGTTTAGTGTCATATCTAGGACACTCAATGGGGTGGGGTCTTACCTCGCTGCAGAGGTGTATTCTACAGCCCTAGTCGACTGAGCAACTGGGCATAATGACAACATTCAGCCATAAATCATATTCTAATCTTGGGAATGTCAAATTGAAGTTTGAGGAGAATTTTACATGCAAGCTGTAACTTCCATCCAAACAAAATGACAATATTTTTCTTTCTAATAGTAAAATTGAATTTCAAATAGGATCGATATTGTTTTTTTTTTATTTCATTTACATTTCAAGGCTGAGAGATCATTCAGCCGACCCTGAACATAAAGTAATGATGTTTTAGATGTTTATATTGCTTTCTAGTATTGTTTTGAACTAGTCCTGAAATCAACACCCCACAAAACAGCAGCTGTATGGCCACAAAACATGTAGGGCACTGTTAGAGAAGTAAGGACTCCTACACACAAGAACACATCAGCAAGGACTTAGATATATCATATTTACCCAACCCCTTCGCTCGGGCAGGATATGACACAAGGTCAATTTTTTTAAGCGGAGTTTAACAGGTTTGAATTCAGAGTTTTCCTTCTCCTAAACTAGTTGCCTCACCAAGGCTGAAGAACCTAGTCTGCCCTACTATTTACCCATAACTGGAGGGAGAATAATTGGATTCATACCTTTCCCAAGGGTATTAGTGCTATGTGAAATGCAATCAGTCTTGTCCAGGATTTGAACTCGTGTCACCGTGTCCATTTCCTGCAACGATAACCATTACACCACGGGCACCTTCTCAAGGACTTAGATATATAAGCTGTGTGTAGATACAGGATGAAGTTTGGATAACCTACGAAGAGCAATGGATGATAGGGACGGATGTTGAGAAAGAGTTAGGGAAATTTGATCAGCAGTCTTGATACTTTTTGATTGTTTGGTTTGCTGATTAGTTTTTCTAGCAGATCAAACTTTGTTGGGTTATTTAACGCTAAAGTTAGTTTTAAGTAATTATATGGTTTCAAATAGCTAATGATAACCACAATTAACCATTCATAATACAAAAATTTGGGACACAGTTATACTATTTCAAGTATTTCTATCCAATAGAAATATTTTAAACACAAATATATTTCTCTGTAATAGTCATTTGTCTCCAAACAGTTATATTGTTTCAAGTATTCCTATCTTATACTAATAATTTCCACAAACATTCATTTGATCCATTGAGAGGATCCTACCTCTCCCAATCAGAGTGAACTAGGGAGTTATAACAATGAAGGGAATGACTCCACAATCCCCAGAACTGAAGCCTCACTATTGGATGCAGTTTACTGTTATACCCAGGACACATTTTTCTATGTGTGGGTGGAGGTCTTATCCCTCTGTTGAGGATTCAGTTAATATCTTCTAAACCTCACTAACAAGGTGAATAACAACAGGTGGTTATATATGTTAAAATATACAGTACAATGGAGGATAGTAAAGAAATTATCTTTATTTCAGTAAAAGTAATTGAATTCTATCTTTATATGATTCTTTAATAACTATATATTTATATATAAGTAAAAAGTAAGTAGGCGACCATAGTCGAGGGTGACCCGAAGGCTCCCTTTTCGATAGCTTACTACACCAAGGTGTAGGGGAGGGCGCTACTCCTTTCCCTGGATTGCTCCACTTTACCCTTGATCCGTACCTTATAATGCTGAGTGTTAAGCAAGGAGGCATCAAGTACCATTTTTTGAGTCTTTGGTATGACTCGACCTGGGATTGAACCCAGGTCTCCCGGGCGATTGGCGAACACTCTAACGATGTGCAGGGAATTTATTCATCTTGCTACACAGTAATTAAATCTTAAGATATTTTTCTTTCCATTTATATCAATATTATTTCTTGATCTACAATGGCAACATTGGTAATAATCTAAAAAAATAAAGGCTTTGTTAATGATTATATGTTTGTTGGATGAAAAAACTGTATTCAGTATATGAGGGGGTGCTGAAAAATTCTCAGCTTAACCAAGAAGATGATAACCAAGAACCTTGTTATTGTTGATTAACTTTTCCTGATCACCAGACAGTCAGTGTCCTCTATGTAAGAAGAAGTAAGTATTCACCCTGCTCATATGCTTCAGGTAGGATGTGAAACAGGGTCATTTTAAAGTGGAATACTACTGGTTTGAATTCTGAAGTTTTTTCCTTCTCCTAGATTGGTTGCCTTACCAAGGCTAGAGAACCTAGTCTACCCTTCTATTTACTGATAGTGGAGAGGAAAATAGATGGACTAATGCCTTTGTCAAGGGCATGTAACAAGAAGTATAATAAGTGTTTTTAGTTTAAAAGTAAATTTTGAAGTAACCTAGTTTGAAGTGAGTTCTGTCTATAAAACAATGTACAAACATTTGATCAAATATTTCTGCTTAAAGAAATTAAATAAGGAATTTTAAAGCACCCAAATATCACATGTATTTTTCATCATGAAATAAACAAAAGCAACTATGTAGCATTATCAACACCTCAAAATATATAACACCACAGACAATTGAATTAGCTGCCATTATTATTGTTCTTTTAAGTTAATTTTGCTAAAATGTACTCAGAAATTTTCATTTAAATTAATAATGTTTTAGTCATGATAAATAAGGCAGAACATTGAGAGTTTTTTTATGAAGTTTATTACATTTACATGTCTTATAAAGGACCCTTTTTTGAATAAGGTTAATATTTGAGTTTTTGTTCTTAGAAGATAATGTTTTCAATAACCTAATTTATGGCTGGTTTAAAAATACGGATGCTTATACTGAACACATTATAAAATGAGGCATTTTTCAATCTAAGTTTTTTTTTTTTTCATTATTAATTATTTGACTCGTTTTACCTTCATCTTAATTTTCTAACTTTTTATTACTATAATGAGGCCATTTTCAAGCTCTACACCCTGTGAACACATGGGGTTTAACACAAAATTCTATATTTAATGTTTTATATTGTTTTTTTTTTCAGGTATATAAATGCCATCCTCTGAAAAAGCATTTGAATATTAAATATAGAATTTTGAGCTGTTTTTACAGATGCAGTTAAAATCTGATATCATTTGAATGAGAACTAATCAAGTTATTAGATTATGAAATTATATTAATTTTCTGAAACACCCTCTATATATCAAATGATATCAAATTTTTTGTAACACTCTGTATATTTACATGATAAATATTAAAAAAGCAAAATGATTATGTTTTTTAACATGAAAATTTTCTCCCTTTTCTTTTCATGACTGAAGTCAAATAAAAAATTAAAAGTAAGGAATATCTACCCACTCTATGTCTGTTTGGTCCTTTGCAGCTTGCAGATATCTTAATGGTGGGTTGGTTAATTATTTTGTTTAATGACATACCAACTCATGTGAGCCACTTAATGCCAAATCTTGTTTTTGTCTGTATATAGAATTTCGTGTTTATTCATAAAATGATAGAAATATTTTTAATCAACTTTATGTCTATCAATATATTGGTAGAAACAATTTTCATTAACTGTTTCTCTCGATGCCATTGACCCTCAGTTACTGCTTTCTAGCACGTTTAAAATATAAAGGGTTAAGTGTTTGTTTGCTATTAGAGCAATTTGTAGAATATGGTCACAACTTAATTATATAAGTACCAGGGCTTAGCACAACCAGCTGATTGATCTGATCTCTCTGGCCACTTATCTAATAAAGGCCCAAATGGAGTGCTGTAAGTCACATGACCACATAGTACCTCGGTCATAGACTGCTCAGCCAACAGGATCCAATCCTCAATGATTATGAGTTGCCAATCATGGCCAACAGGTGGCTCCATTGGGAAGTCCTTACCTCTCGACAGAGGTGTATTCTACAGCTCCAGCTGACAAGGAAGTTATCTTAATGGTTGATACATAATGCTTAGCTATAGAGTTATGATGTAAGAAAGATTTAAGTCAACTATTTGATAAATCTTTTATCTCATAATGTTTTACTTACATCATGATAAAGTGTTGTATTGTAAATTCATTATTTACATTATGAAAGTGTGATGTGTTAAACAGATACACCTTCACTGGCAAACCAGATAAGAGATTTTTTTCAAATCTGTATTTTTATTTTTGTTTCATATTGTGAAAAGTATTTTTTTCTTTAATGCCCCAAATTAACCTATTCCAGATTAAATTTGTTTCTAAATTTTTTTTTTTTCCATTTTAAGATAACTCCAAATTCAACTTAAACAAATATGTCATATTTTATAACTAGTTTATATTAGAAATTCTGATTTAGTTAGGAATTTAAGTGAGTATTTCCATGTCATCCTTGACTGAGGACACTCATGTGACTTTGGTATGTATTATCATAAACAGGGATGTTGTTTGTATTTGTTATTGTTATCACAGATAAATTCCAACTGCATAAGTATCAAAGTATAAGGTGTACACATGTGTTTGTGTGTGTGTGTATATATATATATATATATATTGACATATATACACAAGGGTTCTTTAATCATGTTTAGGCAACTAATCTAGGAGAAGGAAAACTGTATTCAAATCTATTAAACCTCCCTTCAAAATTGAACTTGTGTTACATCCTTCTCATTGCAGAGGGATATATATATATATATATATATATATATATATATATATATATATATATATATATATATATAAGGGTGAGTCAAAAGGTTTGTATATTTGGTAACATGAAGCACAATTCAGCAGTTCCTGATGTTTTTGCAAAGGTTGTTAATGTGACAAACCATACTAGATTGTGAGATACCAAGCTTGCCTGATACTTTCAGAGGGCTACTTGCTAGATTTGCCTCTTTGACTTGGAGCACAGCCTTAGAATCCGTGGTTTTAGGCCTACCTGACCTTGTCTGCTCCTTTTGGTTCTTGCAACCTGAGCAAAATTTCTTCAACCATCTGGTTACTGTACTTTGATCAAATGTGTCTTCATCTTTCACTCAACAAATGTTTTCGTTGCTTTCGTGGCATTATGACCCAGTTCAAACTTGTACAGCATAACTTCCCAAATTAGACTACTTTGCACATTCATCTGAGTGTCTTTCAAATCACGTATGAAGTGAAACAATGCACAACGTGTCATTCCACCAACTACCACAATACTACCAACAATAGAGGGCACCTACCATGGTTTGAACTACATCACATGATATGACTGCCACAAAGTAGCAAGTACCAAAATATTGCAAAACTTTTGACTCACTCTAGTACAGTAATTCCCACTGGTGGGGCAGGGTAATATTTTGGTGGGGCATGCAATATTTTGATGGGGAGTGTTTAGAGACCAAGTTAATGGACTTATAAGCTTCTTTCACATGAATTGCAGTAAAATTTTGCATATGGAAGAATTAAATATTACGGGGGTAGACATCAGAATTGTAAAAATACCAAAGTGGGGCCTGGCCCAAAATCAGTTGGAAACCACTGCTCTAGTACATATTTATATATGTATGTGTATGTGTGTGTGTGTATTTTTTGTTAATACATATTTGATTAAACAATATAGACATCCTTTGTTTACACATTTTCATATTTATTCTTTCTAGTTACCACATTGATTTTATGGTATCCAGAAGCAATAGGTTAATAAGTAAAGTAAAGTTGGCGACCATAGTCGAGGGTAACCCGAAGGCTCCCTTTTCGATAGCTACTACACCAAGATGTAGGGGAGGGCGCTACTCCTTCCCTGGATGGCTCTACTTTACCCTTGATCCGCACCTTATAATGCTGAGTGTTAAGCAAGGAGGCATCAAGTACCATTTTTTGAGTCTTTGGTATGACTCGACCTGGGATTGAACCGAGGTCTCCCGGGCCATTGGCGAACACTCTAACCGCTAGGCCAATTGGTTCCCTTGAACTTTCTGCCCTATCTTGGGCCATCATCAAGGGTGTGTATGTTGCAAAAGCAATGTGAACTTTACATATACAGTAATAAAATCTCTACTTTTTTAAGTGTTAGCTGGATCAAACAGTTTTCAGAAGGTAATTCCTGGAGTTACATCAGAGAAAAAAAGAGTCATGGATGAAAATACATCTTCATGGAAGTGGGGGAATAAACTGCTTTCTATCCCACACTGGAACCAGAAGGCAAATATAATGTAGAGATTACAAGCTTAGTTCTGGGGGAATGTGGAACTGTCCCTGTCCATATCTCCTTGGGATTTGTGGGACTTATCTGCCTAAATGAATATATTTCTCTGTCTTTTTTAGTCTTAATTTTGGCCACCCTTTGGTCTGCATTGTGTTCTAAATTGATGATGACATTCTTCTCTCACATTTTAGGATTATCTCCCCATTTCTTTGTGATGAACTGATTGCATAAACAATATACAGCAAATATTTCATATCTAAATTCAGTCAATAACTATGTGCCAAGTTTACAAACGTATCAATCTGAGCTCATGTAAGATTTTATGAGAAAAGGAAAATGATATAGAAAATCAACTTGACATGTTTTGCTTTCAAATAGTACTATCTAAAGATTGTACAATTAGAAAGAAAATTTCTTTTTACAAAAATAAATTGAAGTCTGCACATAACAAGAGAGGAAAGAGGCTTGGTACTTTTTTTATTTTCAATTCTAGTCTTAATTTATTCTAGTTTTAATTTTTTTATTCAATTCTACTAAATGACTTTATATCTAATTCTTTTTAATTTTTTTTATCTAATTCTATTTCTAATTTTTTAATTCAATTTTTAATTAATTCTACTATTACATTGTTATTTAATTTTATTTTAATTCTTTTACATCATTTTATTTTTAATTTTGTTTATTTAATTTTATTTCTATTTTTTTTTATAAATACAATTTTAAGTATTTTCATTTAATTCTTTTCAAAAAATTTATTTTTTAATTCTATTTAAAAAATTTTAGAATTTAATTCTTTTAAAAAAATTTTTTAAATTCAAGTCTACTTTCATTTTTTTTATTCAATTCTATTTCTTATTTTTATATTTAATTATACTTGATTCTATTTCTTTTTTTTTTTTAATTCTATCTTCAAGTTTTGATTCAATTCAATTGTTAATTTTTATATTTTATTCAATTCTGTATTCATTCTTTGTTAAATTCTATTTTTAATTTTTTAAAATTCTCTTTTTATTTTTTTTAGAACTTTTTAAAAACTTATATTTCTTGAAACGTTTGGAGCACATAGACTAGGCAGATGATAAACAGGTATGGGGCAAATGTATCCCCTTGCAGCACATCTGTGGCAATGTCAAAGTAGTCTATGTCTCCATCCAGTGAGTAAACTTTTACTTTTGTGTTTTTATAGAGCATCATTATGGCTGTGATGGTTTCTTTGGGGAGACCATAGGCCAAAAGTATTTGCTCCATAGAAAAGATTGATGGCAATTACATAAGAATGCTATGAGCTGTATTGAACAAGTCCTGGAAGCAACATCTTGCAAAACAGCAGCTGTACGGTCACCTAACGTCCATCTCAAAAAACATTCAAAATTAGAAGAACCAGACATGGAAGACACTGCTGGAGAAGTAAAGATGAACTCATAAGCGATGTACTCCTGTGGACCCCTTCACACAGATGAGCAATGGTTGGGCCACCGACTAGAACTTATCTACCACAGCTCTGTACTGATACAGGATGTAGCCGATAAGACTTCCCTGACAATAGAGACAAGTGGTGAGAGAGGGTCAGGGAAATCTGTGCTAGTGGCACGACATGATGTTGAT
Organism: Sepioteuthis lessoniana; assembly: GCA_963585895.1. Classification (NCBI taxonomy): domain Eukaryota; kingdom Metazoa; phylum Mollusca; class Cephalopoda; order Myopsida; family Loliginidae; genus Sepioteuthis; species Sepioteuthis lessoniana. The sequence goes on from OY757908.1 coordinate 66,371,497, forward strand.
GATTTCTTAAGTGGCAACAAAGAGATTAGGAAGTGAATGGAAATATGTAAAGGGTGAAGGAAGAATAAGTTTAGTTTGGTTTCTTTATTCAATGGCATATCAAATTTTGTGGGTTATATAAAGCTAAAACCATCCTTGTAGAGCAGTAGTGGTACTATTTAGCTCATTTTGGGGAGAATGAGGGAATTCATACTTTCCCCAAGTGAATTAGTCTGAAAGTGAATGTAATAGTGTTACTATAGTTCAAACTTGCTTACTATGGTATCTCAATCCACTATTTTAGCCATTATACCAAGGGGACACTCCCTAAGGGAAGAGTAGGGTATGATATAATGGGTAATAATAGTTGCCAATACTTTTTGATTTTCCATAGGTATATTTCAATAATTACAATTCCTAAAATGAGATAAATGAGAAGATAATAGTCAAAAGCTGAAAAGAAAGAAGTGGCATTTGATTTTAATTTTATTTCATTTTTTGTTTTTTTAGATATTTTCAATCATACATCTTAGATGCATCAGGGAGGTCTTCAGTGATGCGCTGTCTTCATTGCCAATTTCGGGTTATTTCTGCATCATATCAGGTCCGACAGTAACCCCGGCTTGACTCTGAAAGAGCCAAGCCGCCTCCGTGATCGTGACATGCTACGCTCGTGCCTCTACCAAAGCAAAGAAAAAATAAATAAAAAGCCGGACTTCGGCCGTTCTTATAGACATCTGTCTTTTAGTAAACAGCCAATGAAAACAAATAAATTCTTATCCAATCAATCTTTTAACCTTTTCTACTTAACCAAATCATGTTAATTTGATTTTTCCTATTATCTTCCTTTTCTTTTACCACCAGATTATATACCAAACTTTACACATGACTTTATCCAATCTTCAGTAATAGTTCAGTTAATCTCTCATTTTTCCCAGTTTTTTTTCTCACTTATCCAGACATGTTTGCATCTTCTTCTATGAACAATACTTCTATCTGTCTGATTGTTATTGCAGGCATATTTCATCTTCTCTTTCCTTTAGGAAGCAACAAAAGCACATGTTGGTATCATGAATGAAAAAAGTAAAGAGATGGCACTGGACTATGACACCTGGAGATCAATAAATGATGGTGGGCATGGCTGGAGTGTTGGGGACCTTGTTCAAGCTGATGATATGTCAGGTATGTAAAATGAAAATTATACAATAATATTCAAATACAATTTGTATCTTACTCTAAAATGAATACAATTCATTTAAAAACCAAAAACATTAGTTTAAAAGTGAAAACAATGACAGTGTCAACAGTAGCAAATGAAATAGTGCTCAATATGAAAATATCCTTGAGCCAATAAAACAATATAATCAAAAAGAAAAACAAATCAAATCACCCAACTCACAAGTTTAAATTTCACAATTTCTTGATCACAGCTAAGAGTTGGCGTTTGCGAAACTTAACCCTTTCACTGCATAATCATGGTCATTCCCAAAATGATATTAATTATCCACCAAAAAGTAAAATCACTACTGAGTAAGTGAGGGTTATCATAATATTTGGAAGTCTTTGAGGGTGTATCCACTTCTTGCAGCATAAAGAGAGGTTTGTGTTTTCTGCAGTGAAAGGTAATAAAATTTTGAGTGTATATATCTGCTTTTTGCAGCAAAAATGGTTAAAGTTGTGAGTTGGGGAATTTATTCCCTTTTAACGATATATATATATATATATATATATATATATATATATATATATATATATATATATATATAATTCATGCAATCTGGTCAAACTCCAAGGTAATGAGAAATTTCTTAGATATGGTGAGATATGTCATTACTTTGAGAAAGAAAGAAAATGAAGGCATGAGAAGAAAAAACAGAGAAAAAATTCAAAAGAAAGGGAAAATAAAAGAGAGAAAGATTATCAACTGGGACAGAGAAAGGAAAAGACAGGTTTATAGAAAGAGTGAGCAAAGGAGAAAGGGAAAATAAAAGAGAGAAAGATTATCAACTGGGACAGAGAAAGGAAAAGACAGGTTTATAGAAAGAGTGAGCAAAGGAGAAAGGGAAAATAAAAGAGAGAAAGAGCCAATTCATGTACATCTAATCACATTGTTTATGAGTGAGTTATGCTATTATACAAAATATACTAATATTACAAAGAATTATAACAAGCAACTTGAAGTTTTGATATATGTAGCATATGTCTTAGAGAAGAAGCAATGTCAACTGGCTAAACCATACTAATTTAAAATAACAAAAAAATGAAGCTCCTACTTAAGATATTTCATCAAAGAATATATATCATATTTATTCATGTATGCATTTATCCAACCCCTCAGCCATGAACAGGATGTGACCCAAGATCAATTTTTAAGCTGAGTACAGCTGACTTGATTTCAGAATTTTTTCCCTTCACATAAGCTGGTTGTCTTACTAAAGTTAAAAGTCCAGTCTCTCCTACTATTTACCCATAGCTGGGGAAATCTCCCATCACCATCAGTGGGATGTGATGCAAGGTAAATTTTTAAGCAGAGTGTAGCTGGTTTAAATTCAAAATTTTTTGTTTTTGTTTCTTCTTTTAGTCTGGTTACCTGACTAAAGCTAAAAAACCCAGACTGTCCAACTATTTATCTTCAGTTGGGAAGGGAACAGATGGATTCATACCTTTCCCAATGGCATTAGCATGAAGTGAAACACAAACAGCACAGTCCAAGATTTGAACTTGGATCACTGATTCTATTTCCTATAATGATAACCATGAGGCTAAGTGTGCCTCCTAATATTTATTCATGTATTGGTCAAATTCTGAAGACCCTATTTTGAGGCAAAATATTGGCATTGACCTTTGCATGAGTAATCATTTTGTAAGGTTGAAATTCAAACATAATGAGACTAACTAACTGCAACTCTTAGCTTTTTAGTTAATAATTCCTTGACCGTAAATCAAGAATTGATTTTTAAATAAAGTTAAGATAAACATGGATATATATATATATATATATATATATATATATACCTTTAAGAAAAACAAAACCTGTTCACATAAGGATTATAAATTTATTTCCATCCCGCTATGGGTATTGATATGAATCAATAACACCAAATATAACAGGACTTCTTCAGATCCAATGGGAGGCACTTGGGGTGCAATGGGTATTTTCATAGGAAATAGACACAGGAAACTGAGTTCAGATCCTTGGTGTGTGTGTGTGTGTGCATATATATATATGTATATATGTGTGTGTGTGTGTGTGTGTGTGTGTGTGTGTGTGTGTAAAGTAAATTTCTAAGCAGAATTTATCAAATTTTCCTTCTCCCAGACCTGTTGCTATACCTTATCATAGCTAGAGCATTTGGATTCATACCTTTCACTAGGGTATTAGTGCTTTGTGAAATGAAAACAACTTCATCCAGGATTTGAACTCTGGTCTCTCTGTGTCCATTTCCTATCATTACAATTACACCATGAGCACACACACACACACACACACACACACACACACACACACATATATATATATATATATATATATATATATATATATATATATATATATATATATATATATATATATTGGGGTATCTGTGAGCTTATTTTCTTTTTATTTAGGGTCTTATTCCCCCAAATAATCTTATGCAAACAATTACAATATTTGACATATCAACATTATCATTATAATCATGATACTTAGTATAATATTCATAATTAATGTGACAATGATAAAAGACTATTTAAAAAATCCTATATGTTCAAACTCTCTTTTACTCACCCAAGGGAGATAACCAAATAGTGTCATTTATTCAAGTCAGTCTCATGATGGCATACAGCTATGATTAGAGAAGATTCCTTAAAATCAGGGGTAGACTGAGTTATCAGGTAATTGATCAACACCAAGTAGAAAAGGTCTAATTTTTGTGACCTGCAATGAATCATATAATTAAAACATATTTTAATACATTTGATTCTATTAATATCATATGAGAAATATGCTAATAACAGTACCCCATCAATTGAATAAACACATTGGTAGATTTATCAAAATATTTTGAGACAAATAACTTTAGAAACAAATGTCTGCTTAAGATTTAACATTTGAGTTTGAGTTTTGTTTAACAGCATATCAACCTCTGTGAGTCATTTAATGCTAGAAAGGGTTAGATTGGTTTTGCCTTTTGTGTGGATTTTACTGTTTAGGATATAGGTTTTTGTTATGTGTTTCATTAAATTTGGTTGGATTTAAGTGAAAAGGTTGATTTGATCAGATTTTGATGAAAAGGTTGGTTTCTTTTCGAAAACTCAAAATGTCCACTGATTTGGTGTTTTTGAAAAGGTCCTTTAAGTTGCTTGTCTGGTAGTATTTTAAGCAAGTTTGTCTAAAACTGTCACAGTATAAGAGAATGTGTTTGACTGAGAGGAGTACTTTGCACATTGAGCATATTGGGGTGTATTCCCTTTCTTGGAGGTGTGAGTGGGGGATGTGGGTCTGGCTAACATATCTGTATTCAATAGCTGGTAGGGTAAGGTTGGTTAAGAAGCTGATAATACTTTTTATGCTGGAATCTCAATCCCTATCTGTGCATCCCTGTTTAAAATTTTGAGCTTTCAATCAGAAGAAAAATTGAGATATATGCATAAATTCTAGAAATTATAAATGTTTTAAATAGTTCTGGTTCGTGACTTTAAGTCATGGTGGTGCAACTTCAGAAAATTTTAAAGAATTGTCTTAATATCATGCAACATACAGAGTGTGTGTGTGTGTGTGTGTGTGTGTGTGTGTGTGTGTGTGTGTGTGTGTGTGTGTGTGTGTGTGTGTGTGTGTATTGATAATATAGTTAGAGGGTTTGTTATATTTATAATTAAAGAGTGCTCATTATTGGTGATAGAGCATATGTAAATCTAATTTTGAATAGTGCAGACACAGAGTCAACAGTGCTTGGTGACTGTCAGTTTTTCATCTATTGGATCATCAAATCAATTCAAACTTATATATATATATATATATATATATATATAGCTGCTGGTTTTGATCATTTGCAGTGTCCAATTTTTACCTCTAACTGTGTCATTAGGTTCTAGTTTCTTTGTTTATTGACATATCAACCTTCATGGGTTATTTTATGCCAAACCCATCCTTGAAGAAGCTGGTGGTATAAGGGGGTTCTCATACCTTTCCCAAAGGTATTAGTCCAAAAGGGAATGTAATAGCATGATTTGAGCCAGAACTCACCTAGTATGATGTTGCAGTTCAGTACATTAGTCATTATGCCATGGGAACTCCCATGAACTGCCACATCAAAACAACACTTCATTTATTCTCAGTTCCCATAAATTAGTATTGAACACTATGTATACAGACAATGAAAAAAACATTGTCTCAAAAGATTTTATTTATTAGCATGTTTTGGTTTAAAAATTGCTGATTAAAAAAATTAGATTGAAAATGAATAACTATATTTTATTGTTCATTTGCAATCTTATTTTTCTTATAAGCCGTTTTCTTTGTTTTGTTTTTTTTTTCATAGGCAATTATTTTAATTGTTTCAACTTGGTGGTGCTGGCCAGAGAAGTGGAAGAAAGGTCCTGTGACATCTGTTTTTAGGAGGAAATAGTTGGCATCAGTATGCTATAATTTTTTTGCAATGTTAGCTCCCAGTAGCTATGGATGATGTGTTAACACTACTTTCGAGAGAAATAACCAGATCAGAACTGCACTACTTGAACCACAATGTCCTAATTTACTTAGTCAGTTGTCCCTAGTGTCTGGAGCATATATACAGTCATGTGACAACACACCCCTATATAGGATCTGTGGAGTTGACAGTTCCAACTGCAGAGATTTTTTTTAAAATCAAGTGATAATAGGTTGGTTGGTTGGTTGGTTGTGTTTTATGGTATATCAACCCTTGTAGGTTATTTCATGCCAAATCCTGTTTATACATATGTACATTAAATATGTATGATTTGTAAATGAATAGTTTTTAGTAACAATTTTTACACGAGCCATGATTCATTTGTTTACACACAGTTAAATGGTTCAAAAATTGCTATCTAACACTAATAGTTCTATTTGCTACCATTAAATGGTTTCCGGGACAGTAAATGATTCAACAGTTCAATTTGACCCATAATTGGGATCCTAACAAGTAATTCTACTCTAGGTCTGAGTGGACCTGGAAGCGATGGCAATGAAGGGGTACTCCACATTCCCCAAAGCTCCGAGACTGGAGCCTCACCATCTGATGCAAATTAGTGTCATATCCAGGATATTTATTGGGCAGTGGGAGGGTCTTATTCCTAAGCAGAGATTCAGTTGGCATTTTCTACAGCTTCAGCTAACTGAGCTGATTGATAATAGAACTGAATATCATGTACAAATATAGATAAATTTAATAAACATGTATGATATAGATATATATCAAATAAAAATAAGGACTGCTTTAGTTCTATAATGCCAATACATAAGCCACAATTGGTCTTGAGTTAACTGCTCCACTCAATTAATTCCTGGTAAATTGCTTCAAAAATATAAAGTGAATGGTCATGGTTGGTTGGTTGGTTGGTTTGATAACATGGCAACCTTTGTTGGGTGATTTAAGGCCAAACTTAATCCTCTTTTTCTGCAAGCAATTACATGGTTTCAAGTAACTTATTTTAATCCTTTGTAAACAAATATAGCTTCAAGAAACTATTATCGATAAATAAGTAACTGTAGTCAAGAGTGAACCGAAGGCTCCCTTTTTAATAACTACTACACCAAGGTGTAGAAGAGGGCACAACTCCTTTCTCTGGATTGCACCACACCTTATAATGCTGAGTATTAAATTAAGCAAGGGGGCATCAAGAACCATTTTTGGAGTCTTTGATATGACTCAACCTTGAATTGAACCTCAGTTTCCTGGACCATTGGCAAATACTCTACCCACTAAGCCAATCCGCCAGTTTTCACAACTAAATGGTTTCATGTATTTTTATCTAATACCAATAATTCATGCGCAATTATTTGGTCTCAAGAGTTTCAAGCAAATGTATCATTTCAAGTAACTCATAATAATCATCATTTATAAATAATTATAGCATCAATTAACTATTATTAATACAAATAATTTTCTCACTGCAATATGGTTTCAAGTATTCCTATCAAATATTAATAATTTTTAACAAATCCAAATATATAAACACTTGAAATATAGTTTTTATTTTCTAGTTTTTATATAAATTTATTCAGATATCACAAATCTATATGGTTTCAGCCATATCTGTTTATTTGTAATAATTTTTGAATGAATCAATTGGACTCATAGATGGGACCCTAACAGTTATATAATTTCAAGCATTCCAATCTAATACTAACAGTTTCAAAAAAGATCTATTTGACCCATAGATGGGATCCTAACAGATATAACCATTCAGAGTTAGAGTGGAACTGGGAGTAATGGCAATAAAGGGGTACTCCACATTCCTCAGAGCTCAAGAACTAGAGCCTTGCCGTCAGATGCAGTTTAGTGTCACATCATGGTCACCTTTACAATTGCAAGTTTTAAGTAACTAATATTCCTTTGTAAATATAGCTTCATGGAACTATTGTTAACTCAAATAATTTGTATACAGTGATATGGTTTCAAGTTTTCCTATCTGATAGTAATAATTTCTACAAAATTATTTAGTTTCAAGTAATTATTCCTATTCAATAACAATCATTTGTTTTCACATGGGTATATGGTTCCAAGCATTACTAACACTATGATTTACAAGCAATTATATGGTTTCAAGAAATTAATAATTATAATCCTTAGAAAACAATTATAACATCAAGTAACTATTCTTCATACAAATAATTTGGATACAGTAATGATTTCTAATAATTTTAACACAGATCTATATGACCCATAGATGGGACTTTAACTGGTCCTAACACTCTAGACACGAATGGAGCTTGAAGTAATAACAACAGCTAAGTCCATGCTTTTCAGAGCTCCAGAACAGGAGTCTCACTACTGTATGCAGTTTAGTGTTATATCCAGAACACAAAATAAAGTGATGGCCCATTAGGTAATTTAGATAATAAGAAAAAATTAATCCTTATTTTATGTAAAATAATTAAAAAGAAAAGATTATTGGTGCAATTAATTAAATGCCAACGCGTTATTAGTCAGCAGATTGAAGTTTTATTATATTTGTTTTCAGATATTCATTCTTCCGGGCAGTGTATTTCTCATTCCCTTCGGAGTGACCAGCTTCCAAACACAGACAGCAAACTGCTACAAGAGACTTTTGGCTACTCCAGTGATATGTCCCTTCCTGCCAGGTGCTTTTATAAGCCAGTTGATGCCCAAAGCGCAGACTGGACAGAACATAAACCCTCAATACGAGACAGTCCCCGGCCACTACCACCCGTACCACAGATACTTTATTAATTAAAAAAAATCAACAAAGAAAAAAAATACAAAAAAACAAAATATAAATAAACAAAAAGATAATCTACTGGTGCCTCTCTCCTGTTATTAAAAAAATTTAAAAAACAGAAAAAAAAGAAAAACATTTATACAAAAAATATTAAGTTATTATTTTTTTACCTGGTTTTATATGGAAAATATATCTTATTAAAAACTTTTAACTGCTATGATAGTCTTTGCAAAGCTGAAAAAATGTTTAATTTTTAAAAATCCCTATTGATGTATCCTAATACAGGCATCTCCCATTTATGGTTGGGTATTAGGCTCCAAAAAAGCCAAATATGTTATAACTGAGCCGCAATAATTATGATGTGAGGTATGGGTAGAGGTGATATTCAGGGGAATTAAAAATCGCCAAAAAATGTCTATCATTTAACAAACAAGTGAGATTTTTAATGACTATTATCAGAAGGCTTCGATCAAGAAAAGAAATTTTTTTACATTTCTATTCAAATATTTAATCTTTTATTTTATGCAAAATAAATGAGGTCATTCTTTGATTTTTTAAAATTAAATTAGAAGCTATTGAAATTGTTTTTAAATAAAAAGCAAGAAAGAATGCCTTTGTTTATCTCATTACAATACTTTATAAAATATGTAAAATTTCAATATTCAAAGTCAAAATATTTCCCCATTCATACCAATGACTTAGAATTAAGATATATTATTCTCAATATAGATATGGTTTCAACACAAATTTTTGAAATTCTTTCTTATATGTTGAAAGTAATTATATGGTTTCAAATAACTCATAATGACTATAATTCGTAAATAATTATAGTTTCAAGTTATTATTCTTATTACAAATAATTTGATAACTGTTATATAGTTTCAAGTATTCTTATCTAATATCTTAATAATTTCCAAACATCTAAACACTTGAAATATTGTTTGATTTTTTTAGTTTTTATATAAATTTATTTAAATATTGCAAATCTACAATAGATTCACCTTTTTTATAAATATAACTATATTATAACTAATAAAACTCAAGCTTTTAGACAAAACAGTATTTTAGTATATTACAATATTATATAACTATATTTATTATACTAATATATAATATTATATATTAAATATATTTAAATATATTCAGATTAGGACATTAATTGACCTTTCACTTTAGTTTAATACTTGTTGAGGTATCATAAAATTAAATAAGGAGGATTTTCATAGAAAAAATATTTCCACTAATTTTTTTACGAACTAGTATTTTCACAAATAAAATGAAGTAATAAATACCAAAAGTTTCCTTTTTCTTTTAATTCAAGGAATTACACAGATCTCTTGATCTGATCATTTTTTTTCAATTCACCTTTTTATACACAAGTGGCAATATTATGCATGAAAATTATCGACATCCACCTCAGTCCTCACAAAATTCTGAGGGATTAAACCCCCACCACTAAAGGGAAAAGTATGACTTTGGTCAAATTAAAACATGACAAAATTTTAAACAATAGGGGACAGTATTATTATTTTGGTTATTAATTAGCATTAGGGACATAACTTTATAAAAGCAGAAATATTCTTACCATCTAAATTATTGTTTCCAAAAATTACAAAAAATTTACCAGGGAAAGGAGTAGCGCCCTCCCCTACACCTCAGTGTAGTAGCTATGGAAAAGGGAGCCTTTGGGTCACCCTCGACTATGGTCGCCAACTTTACTTTTTTTTTTTACTTTACATAAAATTAAATAAAGAGGTTGTTTGCTTAAAAAGGATTTCCACACATTTCTCTAACAAAATACATTGAAAATTTCATTGAAAACTGGTGATCATGATATTTTACTTTATACAGAATTAATAAATAAACTATAAATAATAATTCTAAAAACTATGATTTAAAAATTCCATATATAGTTTTTCCTGAGGTAATTTTGTGGTATCAGTGAGTCTTTTGTCACGTAGGATTTCTGTAATACACTCAAGGGTCCACAATCCATCCTTCTTATATCATGAACTTCACAATAAAAAAATTCCATTATAATGGAGGATGCCTGTATAAAAATATAAAGAATGTTTTAGATCAAGTAGATGCTTCACTGAACGAAAGAAAGAAGAAAGAATATCTAAATAGAAAGATTCTAAAGATTTTTTTCCTAATTCATTGTAGTGTTTTTGTTTGTTTTTTCTTCATCTTTGGAAAGACAATCACTAATGTCAAAAGCATATTTGATAAGAACATTTAAAGTATAAAACAAGTAAAAAAAAAAAAAAGAAAAAAGAAACCCCCTAAAATCCTAAACAAAATTCTTATACCATATCTTGATGTAGAGTCGTTTACACAAATAAGAAAAAAGTGGATTATATGAAAAAAATAAAATTAGCCCAGTTGGACAAGAAAACATGAATTAAAAAATGGGAAGTGGGGAATGTAAAATAAAATTTACAGGAATCAAAATATCATTTTGTCCTAAATTTTTTTGACAAATTTTTTTCCAAAAAATAAAGAAAATAAAAAAGAGAGAAAAAAAGAAACTCAACTTGTGGGGGTTATCTTTTGTGACTGACTCTGTGGAAGGAGGAAAAAACACTTTTAAGACTTATTTTATTAGTGAACTTTTCAATTAAGTGTGCAGTATATGTATATTTGAGTGTGTGCATGATATCTGTCTGTGCTTATCAGTGTTCATATATATATATATATATATGTATATATATATATATATATATGCATGTTCATAACTACACAGATCCATCACTTGTACGTGTGTACGTGTGTGTGTGTGTGTGTGTGTGTGTGTGTGTGTGTGTGTGTGTGTGTGTGCGAACACAACTTTATACACTGTACATGTAATTTGTATATACATTCACAAATATATTTATATCAATATGCTTATACATAAAAATACATATGCATATATATCCATGTTTGCATATCTGCATTTATGAGGGTATATATATATATATATATATATATATATATATTATGAATAAGCATTCCCTAAAACTCCCCAGGAAAATATTCTACAAACTTTTAATCCTAAAATTTTGTGTGTCCCTACTGAAATAAAAGATATTTGCTTGACAAAATACATTTACCTCATGCCTCCATGTTTTTTCTTATAATGCTTATATATATATATATATATATATATATATATTGATTTCAGTATGAATTATTTCAAACAAGATATTAGAAGACTGTAATTTGAATGAAAATCTTTTGAAGATATACTTTTATACTTGTCTTGGACATGGTATCCCATTGAATTTACCTCTAACATATTGTCTACAGCAGTTTCTCTAATAATAAAATTTGTCAAAAAATTCTTTAACAACAATTTTATTTTACCTCAGATAATTCATCAACAAACAAATATGAAGAATTTTAACTTCTTGAAAAAAAAACAGCTGAAATATATATATTCACTTTAGTTTGCTAAAATTTTAAGTAATGAACTTAAACTTGTAAAATTTAATGTTTTTGGTTTAAACTACTTCATTTGGTTTAGAATTATTAATACATCAAATGTACTTAGATTTTTAAAATAGTTTTGTAGGGTTTTTTTTTTATTTTTATTTTTGCTATTTATTATTTAAAAGCAATGATGTGCATGTTTTCTTTTGTTCAAACCATTTTGGACCTATTTTGAGAATAAGATGTTTATGAATGAATGAAAATAAAATATTCTATCAGTGTAAAACAACTGAAAATGACAAGAAAGTTTAAGAACACAAGTAAACTACTTAGCAAAGCCAGGTTAAGGTCAATTGGACCAATGGCAACTCAGAGGCTACTTATGGACACATCACATAATGTAATCATATTTACCAACCCCTCCGCTCGGGCAGGAGGTGACACAAGGTCAATTTTTAAGCGGAGTTTAGCAGGTTTGAATTCAGAGTTTTCCTTCTCCTAGACTAGTTACCTAACCAAGGCTGAAGAACCTAGTCTGCCCTACTATTTACCCCTAGCTGGAGGGAGAATAATTGGATTCATACCTTTCCCAAGGGTATTAGTGCTATGTGAAATGCAATCAGCCTCGTCCAGGATTTGAACTTGTGTCGCCGTGTTCATTTCCTACGACGATAACCATTACACCACGGGCACCTCCTTAATGTAATGGTTTGTGAGATAAGCTAAAGGTTTGTGACCATTACTAGTGAGTTTGATTTTGAGTGAGTACCACTGTTGACCTTGTGCCAAACTAAGCTTAATAAATGACAAGAAATATTACGTAGACTTTAGATCAGAAATTGGTTGATCATTAAAAGATCAATGTTTGGTTGATTGGTTATGCTTTATGGCACATAAAACTTTTTAGGTTATTTAATGCTAAACCCTGATTATTCATGTTGTTATGAAATAGCCAAGGGATTTCGGTTCAAGCCTTTGAGTTTAGTTAGGTTGAGAACCTTTCGGCTCATCACATGGGTTGGCTGGGTGTAAGATTGAAGCAGGTGTTAATGCGGGTGCGCGTGAGCGGATGGAGGTGTCACTCAGATGTCATAACAGTCCGAGACGATACTGGGTGACAAGGTGTGGGTGACGTCACGCACCGGAAGCACGCGGAAGTTTGTGTGAGAATTTGAAGAAAATAAGAGTCGGGTTTTGGACGTCAAACGAGAAGGATCAATTTTGGAGCTCGCAGGCGCGAGGCGAACGTGCGCCCGATGGGGGCCGCTCGAGTTGGGGGCCAAATGAATAAGACAGCGTAGAAGATTGTGTCTCTCCTCCTTACGTCGAAACCTTTAACTCAAAGTTAATAAAAAGGTTTCGTACCTGAACAAGAAGTAGTTACGTGTTTTTGAGATTCCTGTTCTTTATATGTTCTGTAGTAATGAACATTACATGTCTATTTCGCACATGGCCATATTCGTGTATATGGCTACGCAACAATGTGTATATTATCTATATGACTTATTGGTTGTTAGTGTTTGGTTACTAAGTAAAAAGTAAAGTTGGCGACCGGAGTCGAGAGTGAGCAGAAGGCTCCCTTTTTAATAGCTACTACACCGAGTAGGGGAGGGTGCTACTCCTTTTCCTGGATTGCTCTACTTTACCCTTGATCCGTACCTTATAATGCTGAGTGTTAAGCAAGGAGGTATCAAGTACCATTTTTAAAGTCTTTGGTATGACACAACCTAGGATTGAACCTCGGTCTCCTGGACCATTGGCGAACACTCTACCCACAAGACCTATGAGCCAATAACAAAGAAAGTTGGATATTTATAAAACATTCATCATCAATTCAAAACAACAGTAAAAAATTTTTAAAAAGAATAGAAAATTGCTTATTTCTTTTCATATTCCATGTTAGAATCTATTGATAAAAACTTACTTATTTTGTCAATTTTTTAAAAAACATTCAGAGAAAAATGATTAAACTAATACGAGGATGAGTCAAAAGTTTTGCAATATTTTGGTATATGCTAGTTTGTGGCATATATATCACATGACCAAAGCAGTTCAAATTGTAGAAGGTACCCCATGTGGTTGGTGGTATCATGATAGTTGGTGTGCTGTCATATTGTGCATTGCTTCACTCCATGCATGATTTGAAAGCTGCACAGGAGAATGTGCAACATAATTTAAACTCAAGAACTTATGCTTTTTGAGTTTGAACTGGAACACAAGGCCATGGAAACAACATAAAACATCTGTTGCATGAAAAGTGAAGGCTCAGTTGATCACAGTACAGAAGTACTGTGATCAACTGAGCTCAGATTGCAAGAACCTTAACATTCAGGCAAGGTCAAGTAAGCCTAAAACTGTGGATTGCGGCAAATCTGATGAAATCAGAGAGTATCAGGTGAGCTGGGCATACTACAGTCCAGTGTGATTCGTCACCGTCACAGCCTCAGCAAAAGCATTAGAAGCTGCCAAACTGTGCTTCATGTTACCAAAATATGTTACCAAAATATTGCAAAACTTTTGCCTCCCATTGTAAAATGATGGTCAACGAGCTATGCATGTAGACCATTGTTAGTGAGTTCAATTCTGAGTGATCTGTATTTCTGGCTTTGGGACAAACTAAGCAGAACTTTGTAAATGGCACATTACATGATGTAGCTGTAGACATGTAGACAATTATTAGTGATCTTATTTATTCTCCATCCCACCACCGGACAAGTATGGCACAAGGCCTTTTTAAAAGTCGGTCCAGATGTAGGGCCGCAGCCCACACGCATCTTTATGATCTAGTGGCTAATGTGCTGGACTATGACATACTAAGTGGGTAACAAACTCCAGTTACACTTTTACGTTCACTTCTCATCTAGGGAAAAGTATGAACCTCCTTATATCCCCGGCTATGGGTTGATAGCTTTGTCATTAAATAACCCATGAAGGTTGATATGCCATTAAACAAACCAATACTGAAACCATTATTAGTGAGTTTGCTTGGTGTGAGTCCAGGATCTAAGCTATTCAATACCTTTGAACAACCAACTTGTAATAATATGAAATATTCTGCTTGTTACATTGTACTCCATAGTTTTTACTTGTATTTTTTTCTTCTTTTTCACTCTTCTTTACTAGATGGATGTTGTATGCCCAGCAAAGGAGCCCTACCTACTGTTACTGCACACCATCCCTTCTGTTGAGTGATGGCTTTTCAAAACATACAATAAACACAGAGAATTTACCTTCTCACTGCAACTTTGTTTTCTCTCTTTCTCTCTCTGATGGTTGACCTCTAAGTCAAACCTGGTTCCATTTTATTGACCTCCAGGAGTATGAAAGGAGATTTACCTGATAACAACTTGATTCATTAATAAAGCAATATTGCTTCCAATGAATAACAAGGAAGGACATACTTATTACAATGTACCATTGTTATCACTTCAAGAGGTTGTTCATTTAACAATATTTGCTGTGTAAATTGGTTGGCAGGTGACTGTAAAGATTTTTTATTATCCCCTTGAACTGCATATCATGTTTGAAATTTTTATTTGAAAAAAAAACAACTTTGTGCATCTAATGTGAATATGTCTTACTTATCAACACCAAATTATACATGTTAATATGTATATGCTTTCATATACATCCAAAGACATTTTATAAGGCATACATGTGTACAGAAAAACATATTTGTATATTTACAAGTGGATCTATCTCCAAAAAATACATCCATACATTAAACCATTGATAAATATAAACACACACATACACTAAGAAATAGTCACATACCAACACCCATAAAAATGTATAAAGTAAAGAAATGTCAAATTTAATGAAAATTCAGTCATCGATTGCACCATTGATGAACATGCACATACAGATGCACAAACATATTGTTATATATGCACATCTTTAGATATATAGAAACAAAAGAGATTTTAAATTCTACAGAAGTAAAATCAGGGACATTGACATAAATGTTTCTATACAGAATTTGATTGGATCTGGTTGTAATAGTGGTACAATTAAAATCCTGGCTTCGACAAGGGTGAGCAGATATAGATTTAAAACTTATAACACTGGATTTGATAAGGATGGAAAGAACCATGAATAAGGAATGATCTCCAAGACTTAAGTGTAACCAGTCTATTCTCATTCTTATAATTGCATAGTTTGTTTGTTTTTAATGATACAGTGTATGTATGAATATTCTGATTTTTTGAAATCAAAATCAAAGACTGAGCTGCTCAAGATTTGAAAGGCTAAAAGCAAGTCTTTAAAACTATCATCTTTTATAATTGATTCTAAACAGCATTCTTAATATCTATGCAACTGCACTGGATGTCTCAACAACCAAAATAAGAACAAACAGAAAGCTGCCCCAAAGTAACAGGTACCTTGCCAGTTTATGATCCTCAGCCTGGCTAGGGACAATATCTGGATCCATTGTTGATTTAATCAATTTTCACAACAGATAATTTCTCATATAAAAGACTTGCTATCTCAAAACAAAATTTTCCACTAGATTGGTTCAAGGACTGCTCATCCAGTGCCCTAGAACTTCAACCAACCTCCCTAATCTGTTAGATTGGTTAAAAAACTGCTTGCTTAAGAATGAATCCCAATAAAGTGAATGGCTGTTTTAAAGAGTTTCTCTTACCATTCTTCAGTGAAATGTATTTTTAATTCTTTTGGCCAGGATTTTGGAGCTGAAATAATTGCTCCATTTTTTTTTAAATGTGTCATTATCTTTAAAATTTCTGTTCCTCTTTGAAAATGAAAATGAAAATATATTACTGATTTACCTGCCTTGCAAAAGGAAGAAATATAATTGCTGTTGCAGAGGAAGTCTAAAATGTGGAAATGGGTTAAATAAAAAAAAAAACTACTGTATAGATTACTGTGTATATGAGGTATATCAAAAAGTATCAAGATTGAAACTATTCCAAGACAGAAATGAACAATGGAAGAAAATGTTTTTCATCAAAATAGTTCTCTTGGCTATACTTATTCTACAAAGTTTTGTCTTTGACGAAGTACCTCTGAAACTCTACTTTTGATATGGTGTGGAGTCACGCCATTTCTTCTAATATTCTCCACATCCTAAAATCTTATTTTTGAGATGAATTTTAAGTTTAGAAAACAAGTCATGTAGATTTAATTCTGATGAGTATAGAAGGTGCTATACTTGTACAATCCTGTGTTTTGCCAAAAAATATTATGATTGATTTCTTAATTTTCTTCCTCTGAGTCATTTAGACTTTGTCTTGATGTGTAGACATTACCACTTTATAATATAAATTGCTCAGCAGCGAAGATTTTAAGTTAAAAAATTTTAAAGTTTCAATCTTGATACTTTTTTTATCATTTCTTTGTACTTGTTTATAAGTTGATATCACATATAGATTGATTATTAATTTATGGCAAGAATTGCTTTTATTCTTTTTCATAATGTTTGAATTTCAACCTAACAAAATTATTACTTATCTATCAGTTGACATCAATTTTTGTTTAAAACTCAAAAAATATCTAAGTGTATAAGGTTATCTAATTTGAGAAAGTAATGTTTCGAGGTGTACATTCGTATTATTCTTGAGGAGCAAAAAAACTAATTAATCTGTAAAAAGGACATCAATGAAAATAATTCCTCTGAGAGTAAAAAAATAACAAAACCACAACAAAAAAGTTATTTACATACAAACATCTTACAATTCAATGAAAATAGAACAAAAATATTTTTTGCTCAGACCAAAGACAAATACCAAAGGTGAGAAAAGGGAAACTACATATTTTCACTTGGAATGTACAATTAACAAACAAGTGAAAAGGAGAGAGAAAGAGAGAAGAGAAAAACAAGGAGAGAGAAAGAGAGAAGAGAAAAACAAGCAGAGAAAGAGAGGAATAAGCTTTTTTTGAGAAAAGAGTTAAATCAATTTGGTTCCTTATCTTTACAACCATTGGGGAAACTTCAACAAAGACTTGAGCATTGTTTTTTTTTTGTTTTTTTTTTTTTACTGCCTTTCTGCAAAAAATATTCTCTCTAGAACTTTATATATATAAAACACAATTTAACATCTGGATTTACATACAAAGGTGAGTTATTCTTCTTTATTTTTAGCAATCTATACAGACAGTCCCTGGCTTACAGAAGTAACTTAATAATTCTTAAAACTATGATATTGATAATCTAAATTACAGTATATAACAATAAAAAGATAATTCTAAAAGAGAGATTTCAATGAAGTTGTTCGTAAATTTTTAAAACTAGTTTTTGCATTTTTGTTATATCCATATTTGAGAAAACTGGAAATAAATCTGACAGTATGAAAATGTACAAATGTGAAAAAACACAAGGTCTTCAGAGGATTATTCTATTTATAGTTGGAATTATTTGCCAATGTTAAAACATTAAAACTTCATTGGGGCATATGAATTGTTAAAAATAAAATAAGATAAAATAAAATAAAAAATATCTAAGCAATTGACACTCATGATGCATAGTTTTGTAGAGAAACACTTGAAGTTTATTACTAAGGCTTTTAGTGGCATCAGGTGTTAGTCAGGATACCAAAAACTATAAAAATATACTACATTATTTTCACTTGGAATGTACATAATAATTAAATTTCATTTGGAATATAATTAATAACTTTTTTTAACAATTCATGTGCCCTGATGAAGGTTTAATGTTTTCACATTCAAAAACCAAAACATTTAACATTGGCAAATAATTCAAACTATAAATAAAAGCATCCTCTGAAGACCATTGATCTGTGTATAATGTAAAACAAAGAATATCAATAGAATATATAGATATTTAGAAAACAAATGAACAGTTTAAAAAATTCATTAAAAAAAACCTCAAATATTAACACTTAGGATCCACAGTTTTGTAGTGAAATTCCAATTTACAGTTGACTGATCTATTAGATTAAACTGGTTTCTTTGTTTAAAGGCATATTGAGTCTTGTGGGTAATTCAATGCCAAAGCCATCCTTGTAGAAGGAGGTAGTGGTACTATTTAAACCACAGCTGGATAGATGAGGGGGTTCATACCTTTCCCAAGGGTATTAGTCTGAAAGTGAATATAATAACACAACTGGACTTTGAATATGTTTACTATGATATCACAGTATGGCATGTCTGGCACCTGGCCATGAGGATATCCCTGCTAAAAAAAACCTTTTTATCTCCACAATGCTCCAACTTTTGTGTAAAGAAATTTTGACATGTGTTTTTGTCATAATCACTTATATTTTCCAATAAGTGTAGTTCAACCAATTTCACAATATTTTCCCAACAGTCTGGTGAGTAATTGACCTCAGCTCACCTTGCAGATTTTTTTTGGATGCATAGGTATTTACACAAACACACTCCTATTATTTTAGGAATAGTGATGCTCTCTCAGGACTTTCACATTTACACAAAATTCTGGCTATCTTAAAAAATGTTTTATTTTATTCAATTTGAGACAATGTGAGTTTGTTACCAAAACTTAAAGTTTATCATTAATGAAACATCTTCACAACACTTGAGCATTTTCCTACAGAAATTACAATCACTGTTTTATCCTGGTCACTTAGACTTTGAAATTACTGCTCTTTGTAAAGTAATTGTTTTTAAGTAATTTCCATGAAAATTTTCCAATTGGCTTAATGCAGAATTTCTAACTCCTGACCTGTCCTTCTTGTGGATTTGTAGGTTGTATTGGTAACTAGCATGAACCCAATTGTTTTACAGTATTAATGGTCACCCAAGACTTTTACATTTACACAGAAATTCTGTTGCTGTTTTGAATTTTCTGTATCAATCATAAATTAATTATCCAATCAGCAGTGATTTCATGCAATATAATCTAAAATACCATTTGCATGACAGAAATAAAATTTGTTTTGCTTAACCCAAGCAAACCAAATACCTTCTCAACAGCTATAGTTTTTGGCATCCTGACAAACACCTAATGCTGCCAAAACCCTTAATAATAAACTTCAAGTGTACCTCTACAAAACTTTGGATCATGAGTGTCAATATATTGAATATCTTTCATAAATTTATGAAACTTTATCTCATTTGTAATCCATATATATTTCTGAATTAAAAACCAAACCATATAAATAAAACAGTTAAAATAAAACCATATAAGCCTTTCAGCCAATAATTTTCATGTAAGCCAGGAACTGGGCATGTCTGTATTTAATTAGTCTCTGATTTGTTTTTGGTAAATGGTTAAAATTCAGGATTAATTACAAATTCAGAAGTTTGATCAACAAGATTAATAACATTTATTAACCACTTGTGAGTGACTGAAAAGATGTATGAAAAGATTGACATTTATTTGAAGTTGCACTAATCTAGCTGTGAACCAATTTATGATTCCAGATGATTGTTGCATCACAGCTGATAAGATATCTTCCAAGAAATTTCTTTGTTCTGAGTCTTCTTGCTCTAGGAGTAAATTGGATAGTGGTTCGAGGTAATTTCTTAAGTGTAATGTAAGCACTAAAAGCAATGGTTGTCCTGCAGTTGATAATCAGCTATTTCATCAGTATTACATCCTAAGTGATAAAATAAAAATAATTAAAAGCAATACAACAAAAAAAATTATCAAAGTCATATAACAAAATTCATTCACAAAAAATACTTTGTGAAAATTCACAGACATATTTTTCTTTTCAGGTAATCATGGAAATAATTCTGCATCATTTGTTTTATGGCATAACTTTTATATAAAACATTGGTACGAGTAAAGTTTAATGTGGTCAAATTTGCAAATATATATTGGCCTTGGTAAATGCACAAGTATGCCTACAACATTTGTTCATTTTTTTATTGATGTTTAGGAAAAAGGTTTCTTCATGAAAATGTGATAACCAAAATTGCATGTACAACTCAATGAAATACTTCAACATTATTTACAGACAGGAGAAAAAAGTTGTTTTCAATGAACATGTGGAAGAGAAGAGTTTGATGGTACATTTTGTGCGAAGAAACTCAGCATGATATTCCTTGAGAAGTTTATGTTTTCTCAAGAGCTACTTGTCTAATGTAACATGTTTGAGTTTCTAATAGTAATACTAAAATTAAAAAAAAATTACACATGCTGGTAGTAACAGAAAGGATGAGGAGAGAAGCTTTTTAACACTTCAGTCCTTGCAATGTCTCTTTGTAAAAGGAGGTTGTGTAAACAACTGGAAAATTTTATGCATATCATTTTCTAGGACAAATCATGGTTTGTGTATATATCAATAGTTAACAAAGTAAATACTTATTCTCTTGTACAACTCCCAGTAGATTACCTTTCTTACCCTAACCTTGTTTTCCTTTTGTGCCAGTTTGCTACATTATCATCATAAGACACCATTCATCATGCTCATCATTCTAATAGCATGGAATCCCTTGAATCTTTCTCTTTTTCCATCCCTATCATTTAATGCTCCTGGCAGGTCTGCTAGATTGCATCTGATGTCTACATAAAAGCTAATGTAGGTCAACTTGTACATGTGTAAAAGTCCATAGGAGAAAATTGCTTATGAGTTCATTCTTACTTCACCAGCAGTGTCCAGCATAAATGAACAAAAAGACACATGTCACAAGATAAAATGATATATTATCAACACTAAGTTCAGTCACAAGATAAAAATGAAATGTTTAAACACAGTTGATCAATTTTTCAAAAGAAATAATGAATTCTTGAGATACTTCCAGAGAAATCTTTTAAAGTTCTTGACAAACCCAGCCAACCAAATTGCTTTTTCTTTTCTTTTCTTTTCTTTTGCTTTGTTAATCTTAAACATCATTATCATACTGTTTTAAATAGACCCCTTTAAATGATAGTTTCTCTTCAGACTTCATGGGTTCAAAGCTGTTGCCATAGTATCAGCAATAGCATTATTATTATTATTGATGATGATGATGATGATGATTGAATTCAGGTCAATAAAAGTAATAATTATTTCAGAGACATTAACCAGGATTATAATCTCAGTTCATTAGCAAAATTGAAGTGATTTTTTCTCTTATTTGAAATACCTCATAGGACTTCTATTTTTTTTTTCTTTTGTAAATCTTCGACAATATTGAGTTCATTTTAATTACTAAATGACCTCTCTGATCACAGCGACCGACTGAAACTGAGTTCTTAGCAACTCCTGCAATTTTTTTTTTCAAAATTATGACAGTATTAGGGTTAGTCAAGTAACTGTCCTTGGAAATTATAATTAACCTGGAGACATTTTGTAAATGGATTTGTCTTTTTTAATAATAAGAAAGGAAAAAATGTTTTTGAGTATATTTTTAACAACAGCTCAGTGGGTCCCCATTGTAAAGACAGCACATGATGATACTAATGCTTCAATTTAAGAAAGAAAGAAGGATTTTAATTAGCATTTCCTAGTCATCTTTATCATATAAAAAATTTAGATAATTAAAAAAATACAGCCACAAAGAAAACAAATGCAGAAAACAGCAAATTGCTGACTTCATCTCCCGACAACAATTTCTTTTTTGAAGAAACAAATAAATCCCAAATTCATCATGGTGAATTGTGTTTGGCTTTTGCATTTACTATAAATATATATAACTTCAGTTTCTTATTAGTTTCCTTTTTATATTTCGATTCTTTTCTTTCTTTTTAAAATTCTGATTCATTCTTTCTTATCCTCTGATTCTTTTCTGTGTCTGTTTGTTTGTTTCTATCTTTCTTTCATTTCTATCTTTCTTTCATTCTATGGAGGTGCCCGTGGTGTAATCGTTATCATCACAGGATATGGACACGGCGATACGAGTTCAATTCCTGGACAAGACTGATTGCATTTCACATAGCACTAATACCCTTGGGAAAGGTATGAATCCAATTATTCTCCCTCCAGCTATGGGTAAATAGTAGGGCAGACTAGGTTCTTCAGCCTTGGTGAGGCAACTAGTCTAGGAGAAGGAAAACTCTGATTTCAAACCTGCTAAACTCCGCTTTAAAAATTGACCTTGTGTCATATCCTGCCCGAGGGGTTGGGTAAATAGGATCTTTCTTTCATTCTGGTTCATTTTTTCTTTCTTTCCTTCTGATTCTTTTCTTTTTTTCTTATTCACAGATTCTTTTCCTTTGATTCTTTTTCTCTTTCTTATCCTCCTACTGATTCTTTCTTTTAACTTTGGTTGTCTAGCAAGAAAATTTTAAGCTAGATCTTTACTTTATATGGTTAAATAAAAAGATAAAGATTTGGTTTAGGTAACCTGATGGGTACAAAGAGTCCAGTTTACATTTATACTAGGGTGAATCAAAAGTTACAATATTTTAGTTCATGCTAGTTTCCAGCATGTATATCACATGACAGTAACCAAATGGTTCAAGAAATTTTGCTCAGTTTGCAAGAACCACAATGATCAAGCAAGTTCAGGTAGGCCAAAAACCATAGATTCTAAGAATGTGTTCCAAGCTATAAAGGCAGATCTAGGGAGTAGCACTCAAAGAATATAAGGTGAGCTCAGCATCTCACAGTTCAGTGTGATTCATCAAATTTACAACCCTGGAAAAGCATCTGAAGCTGTCCAATTGTACCTTATGTGATCAAAACATTGCAAAACTTTTGACTCACCTAAGTACTTATACTGTAAATTGAAATCCTTGGTAAAAACTTTAAACATTTCAGCATTTCCCAAAGCAAGTGTGCTAAAATTATGCACCAGGGTTCCCTTTATAACGTCAGAATATCTAATGGTCATAGCTTTAGCTGTCCTCAAGTTATCTGATAAGAGACAGATAAAAAACAAAGAAAAAGAAGGTATTTGTTGAATGATATTAAGATTATCTTAAGTTGACTTTCTTTTATTGGGAGTTCACATTATGAAAAACTAATTCTATCTCTGACTTTAAGGACAAATAAATAAATTCAGAAAGTATGCATATATTCTTAGAATATTTTTTCTTCCCTCAGTGATAGAAAAATCTCAAATATCTAAATCATATAAAATTCAGATCTCTTTTATAACCTCAATGACAAAATAAATAAAGAATGGCTAAAATGTCTGTCATGCAATATTCTTGACCTGAAAGATCTGGTTCTAAAAGTCGGCTTTTCTTTAGAGGCCATTTTCATGTGATTTCACTGTTGCATATTATTAATTCCAAAGAAATGTACACACACATTAAAAATCAAACACAAACTATAGAAGTTAATAATATATATATATATATATATATATATTGTTAATAGTGAAAATAATATCTGTGTGTGTGAGGTCAGCTCAAAAAACACATACAATTTAAAATAGGTAGGTCACGAAGAGATTTGTATTTTTTGAATTTTTTAAAAATAATTAAATAAATAAAATTCAAAAAATACAAATCTCTTTGTGGACCCACCTATTTTAGAATATATCTTTATTCCTTCTTTGGACCGACAACAAACATATATATATATATATATATATATATATATATTGCTGATAGTAAATATAATAATGTATGTATTTACCAACCCCTGCACGTGAGCAAAATGTGACACAAGGTCAATATTTCAGGGGAGTTTAATAGATTTGAATTCAGAGTTTTCTTTCTCCAAGACTAGTTGTTATACCAAGGTTAAAGAACCCAGTCTGCCCTCCATTGTTGAAGAGAGAATAGTTGGATAGATGTATAACTCTCCCAAGAGTATTAGTGTTATGTGAAATGCAAACAACCTTTTTCAGGATTCAAACACTTCACTGTGTCCATTTTCTACAACACTAACCATTACACTACAAACACCTCTTCAATATACTATCATATAAGGTGTGTTAAAAAACATATATTCTAAATAGCATATGGCATAAGGGTTAGAGTGTTCACCAATGGTCTGAGAGACCGAGGTTCAATCCCAAGTTGAACCATACCAAAGACTCTAAAAATGGTACTTGATGCCTTCTTGTTTAACACTCAGCATTATAAGGTATGGATCAAGAGTAAGTGGAGCATTCCAGGGAGCAGAGTAGTGCCCTCCCCTAACCCTGGGTGTAGCAGTTATTAAAAAGGGAGACTTCGGGTCCCCTTGACTACAGTCAGCCAACATACACATATATATGTTGAACAGACTTCAGATACACATATATATGCTTTTTAAAGACCCCTTATATGTATGTATATATATATATATAAATATATATATAAGGCATCTTTCAAAAATATACAGTAGCGTCCAAAACTAAGGGACAAAATTTTAAAACCTAATATTTGTTAGAAATAACAACTGTGAAAAGCTGAAATTTTGACAACTGGTAGTCGTTATCATCCATAATAACATACTAAAATTTGAATCATTTGCAAAGGATAGAAAAAGAATTATAACAATTATTTATTTATTTTCAAATTTGGAACGTTCAAAAGTAAGGGACAAAATTGAGAAAAACAATGTAAACAGCCAAAAAACAATAAAAATACATGTACAATCAATATTTAGTAAATGAGCCCTTGCTCTCAATGACAGCTGCACATCTTCGACTACAAGAACGAATCATTTCTTGACAATCCTCGATACTAATTTTAGACCATTCTTCTTGAAGCTTCACCCACAAATCCTCTGTGTTAGTGGGATTTCTTTCCATAACTTTCACTCCAAAGGTCTTCCAAAGATTTTCTATTGGATTTAAGTCAGGACTTTGCAGTGGCCAATCCATAATTTCGAAATCTTGCTCGCTAAGGTAACTCATTACCACCTTTGCCTTGTGACATGGGGCATTATCTTGCATAAAGGTAGCCCTATCGAAACCTGAATTCTGTGTGATTGGCACAACATGATCTTGAACTATGTTTTTATAGATCTGCGCATTTACACGAGTTTGTAACTGGACAAGAGGCATTGTACCTTGGCTAGAAAACATTCCAAATACCATGACGCTTCTGCCCCTAAACTTGACAGTTTTCTTAGTACACTTTGCACTTAATCTTTCACCAATACGTCTCTTTACATTGTTTTTTCCATCATTTCCAAATAAATTAAACTTGCTTTCATCACTGAAAAATACTTTTGCCCAATTTTCATATGTCCAAATTACATACCTGTTTGCAAACTCTAATCTCTTATTCTTCGAACTAACAAGTGGTTTCTTCCTTGGGGTTCGATTAAACAGCCCTATTTCTTGCAGTCATCTAGAAACAGTCTGTGTTGACACATTAACACATGAGGTACTATTCATAACCCTTTTAATTTCTGTGCAAGACTTAAAATGGTCCTTTAATGACATACGCTGCATTATTCAATCTTCTCTTGCCAAAGTTTTGCGGGGTCTGCCGGTTTTAAAAGCACTAACTATTTTGCCAGTATCATTGTAGGATTTAACAACCCTGCCTACAACACTCTTGGGCCGTTTCCCTTTCTCTGAAATCTCTCTAATGGTGTGCTTTTCCTTGTATAGCTTCACAATAGCTTGTCTCACAGAGTAATCAAGTTTTTGGCGTTTCACCATGGTGCCAGCTGATGCAACGTTTACAAATGACTAAGTAAGACTTATTCTTTAGAGGAAATCAAAAAATTTGAATATAGCATACTGTTTACATTGTTTTTCTCAATTTTGTCCCTTACTTTTGAATGATCCTATTTTGAAAATATATCTGTATATATATCTAATGAAACATGAAAATCAAGTTATTGAAATGAACTATATATATATGTGTGTGTGTGTGTGAGGTTAGAATATATATATATATATATATATTTGCAACAGTAAGTAAAAAAAGTGAAGTTGGCGACTGTAGTCAAGGGGGACCCCAAGTCTCTCTTTTTGATAGCTTCTACACCAAAATGTAAAGGAGGGCACTACTCCTTTCCCAGGATTGCTCCACTATACCTTTGATCTATACCTTATAATGCTGAGTGTTAAGCAAGGAGGCATCAAGTACCCCTTTTTAAGCCTTCGGTATGACTCAACCTGGGATTGAACCCAAGTCTCCCGGGCCACTGGAAAACACTTTAACCATTATGCCAATGTCCGGTTATGTATTTTTGAACACTAATGATATCACATAGATTTTGAAATAGACCACTACAACTAATAAAACCCTAAAAGATTTTTTCATTTCTTTTGAAAACTATTTTTTGGATGAGACAACATCACTTAACAGCACCCTGATGATGGTTTAAAAAAGATGAGATGTTGGCATATAATTCGTATATAAATAGACATAGTCTTTGAATGTCTTGTTTTTCATATATATAAGGTGTATTCAAAATCTAGAGAGACCAAAGTTAAATTTGCAGAAAAAGGAATGAATGAAACACTACATAGTTTACTTGGTATTCAAGACACTTATTCAAGCAAGTTTTCCATTGGTTGAAACACCTCTGAAACTATTCTTCTGATTTGATGTCAAAGTGAACCATCAGATTCCTTTTAATGTTCTCAGATCTCTTACTCCTGAAATGAATTTTCACTTTATGAAAAGAGAACAAGTCCCACAAAGTTCAGCCAAGTCTGTATGGTAGGTGGTGCACTTGTACAACTCTGTCTTTCATCAGAGACTACCGAACAAAAAGTATTGAGAATTGAGACTATCTTTTTTAGATATTTTGATTGCAGTCTCGATATCTAGACATCATCTCTTTTTTATATAAGTTGCTCAACAGTGTTATATTGAATAAATTTAAAAAAAAATACATATTTAAAGATTCAGCTTCTGTATCTTTAATTATATCATGTATATTTGCAGGTTTCAGTTTCTTTTTTATGGCATATCAATTCCATGTGGGTTATTTAATGCCAAAATTTGATTTATTTATAAATGTTTGATTGTAATCATAGCTATATTTTCTGTTACATTAGGTTTTTTTTTTTATCAAATTGCAGTTTTCTATGTTTCCACACATTTTTTAAAGTGAACTTTTTTATTTGTCGAATTATTCATTTGCACATAGTTATATAGTTAGTTAAGTTTCTTTATTTAATGGCATATCAACCTTCAAGGATTAATGCCATAGCCATCCTTGTAGAAAAAGAGTAGTTGTACTGTTTAACTTGTAGTTGTGGGCTCAAGGAGATTGATACCTTTGTCAAAAAAAGTAAATGTACTAGTGCAACTGGAGTTTGAACTCACTCACAAAGATGTCACTGTCCAGCAGATTAGCTACTACACCATGGAGACCATCCCCAATAGATCTGTTTGAAAATTATTGATACATATTAGAGAGGAATACTTGAAACCATATAACTGTATAAATTATTTGTATCAACAATAATCACTAGAAGCTATAATTCTCTACAAACAATTATCATCATTAGTTGCTTGCTAAAAGATGTAAAAGCAGACTTTGGCATTAAACATCAAAGCTAGAATCAATATGCCATAAAACTAATGTCTTATCATCATCTCAAATAAGTAATGGATCATTTGATTTTGGCTTGGTTTTATGGCATATCAACCATTGTAGGTTATTTAATGCCAAATCCATTTTTATACATATTAACAGTTCTATTTCAAACAATACAGTTTAGCATAAGTACATACTTTAGTTCTATTTGACTCATAGATAGGATCCTATCAGGTGCTACCACTCCAAGCCAGAGTGGACCTAGAAGTGATGGTAATGAAGGAATACTCTACATTAAACTTCTTTTTTTTTTTTCATTTTGACATTTAAATTCTATAAAAAAATATTTTCAAGAAATTTAGAATTCAAGACCACAAAACAGGACTAAACACTTTGTTACATTGATGTCAATAAAATTTGGTTCTTCTTGTATGATATTACTATTTTGAACATTTAAAATTAAGCCATGTGAACAAATTGTCTGTTCAAATACTTTTGAGTATTACACATTTCCAAAATAGTTAGTGTTGGAAAAAACAAGAAGACAAGTTGAATTATTTTATTTCTTTATTCCTGGAGTGGGGGTTGTCTTTATTTGAATATTTGTTCCAGGAATGGGTGATGATTCTACACTGAATTAGAATGTGAAACTGAACCCTCCCTACCTTATAAAGCATAAAATAACTGTTTTATTCTTTTGAAAAATAAAAAATTGCACTAAATTTGAGGGTCTAATAAGTTTAAATCATACACACACAAATTACTAGAAAATTTTTATTCCTAGTAAACTTGAACAGGTGCGTGTGTACTATAAAAGGGGACCAATTGAATATAAATACATTCATATGTTGTAAGTGATTGGTTTGGTTAGGTTTTAAGGCATGTCAACTGTCGTAAGTTGTTTAATACCAAATCCTGTTTATACATATATGGAATATATTGGATTTGTAAACAAATAGTTCGTTGGCAACATTTTTAAAGAAGCCAGAGCTCATTTGTTTGCACACAGGGAAAATGCTTTCAAGTATTCTTATCTAACACAATTCTTTTTAATAACTATCATTTGTTTGCATACAGCATACTATGTAATACCAAAAATTTGTTCGCATACAGCATACTATGTAATACCAAAAATTCAATTTAGGCACACATTTAAGTCATACATGAGTCTATTTTTATATCAGAAGTATACAGAAGTTTCCAGAAGACTTTTTTTGTTATTTTCAAATAGTTTTTTTCTCCTTTGTATTCAGACTCTAATTTTTATAAAAGATGGCTCTAGGAATATAATAGATGGTGATGTTCTTTAATTTCCTCCTTGCTAAATACATTCTGCACAGTGGCCTGTTTTATCCGTTTGTACAACAATGTAAACCACTCCCCCCCCCCTCTCCATCGATGTTCCTGATCTATTATTAGGATTTCCTCTCAGAAAGTATGATATGAGCCCTTCATATATCATCTGCCAGAATTTTCTACCACCTATCTGGATATGGCTTTCTTATTTTCCTCAAGTCTGTCATTAAGAAAATGTGTCTGGTTTCTTTTTTATATTTTTTCATACATTTTTAAGAAATGTTTAAAATATTAGGTTGTTTCAAAAATACAGTTCAATTTTAGAATAAACTTTTATTTATTAATCTAAAAAGTGTTTTAATAAGTCAAATTATGATTCCTCAACAGCTATACATTTCTACGATTGATTAACAAGGTACAATGAAACAATAAAGCTTTCTGAGGCAAAGAAATCTTAAAGTACAGTTTCTACTTTTCTGTTGGAATGCAATGTTTTCTGAAATATATAAAAAGACAGTAGTCAGTGAGTGAGAGATCAGGAGAATATGGTGGATATGGCAAAGTCTCATATCCCAAGTCAGTGAGCTTCTTCAGTATCATTCTGGCAAAATGAGACCAAACATTGTCATGAAACAAAATTAAGACCAAGCTTGAAAAGTAGATGCATCACTTCTTTTTTTTGTGTTGATTAGGGACATATAAGCTTCAAAACCAAATTCTGAAATAGGCAATAGAAAATTAACAAAGAGGACATTTTAATCATTAAGAAGGTGGATTTTTTATGCAACAATTATTGAAATAATATGTTAGAACAAAATTTAAACAGTCTAAATTAAAACCAGATAGTATTATCAAACAACTTAATACAACCTTTTGAGAATTGGTTTGTTGGTTTTATGATATACCAATCTTATTGGGTTATTTAATGCCTTAGTCAACCCTTGTTTTTTTTAGTCAAGTAATATTTGCTTTCTAGTAACTAATGACAATAATCATTTGTAAAAAATTATAGCTTCAAGTAATTATTCTTAATGCAAATAATTTGAACACAATAACATGGTTTCAAGTATTTCTATCTGATACTAATAATTTGCAAGGATTTATATGATTTCAAGTAACTTCCTATTTATTAATAATGATAAAACCTTTTTTGTACACAGCTGTATGGTTTTAGATATTCCTATCAACTAATACTTTTCAAAAAGATATATTTAACCCGTAGATAAACCATAGCAGATATTACCACTCCAAGTCAGAGGGAACTTGGATGTAATGGGACTGAAACAGTAAATCCATACTCCTTAGAGCTCCAGAACAACTGGATACATTTTAGTATCATACTCAGAATTCTCTTTTGGGAGAGGAAAGTAGTGTTGAGGGTCTTCCTCTTCTACAGTGTATGTAGTTGGCATATTTTAAGCCCTGTCTATTAAGGTGTTACACAATGCTTATACATGTCAACATGGGTGTACCCATGCACTCCCGAACTGTCCCAGGGGCTGTAATCTCTTTTACCCAGAATAGAAGTACATAAACATCAACACTGTCAATATGGTGGTAACTGTTTGTTAAACTACATTTCCCATGAAGGATTTGTTGTATCAAAGAGAGAGTGTTGTGCAACTGAAAAGTACTTTAAACATGCAAAAATTGTTTGGATTTATTCAACAGCTCCTCTTGAATCCAGCATTTTGACCACTTTCATCTTTGGATTTCTTCCTTAGATTTTTCCATCTTAAGATCTAGTCACATCGGATTCAGATCATTTTTCAGTATACACAAAAAGAAAAAAAACTTAATTCCAAAGTATTTCGCAGCTTGTGTGATATTTTGATTTGATTCAAATTACTTGAATGAGCATTCTGTCACAGTATAATGGTTAGTAGTGACTTTGATCCTTATTAAATGCACAATACTCGTATACCTTGGCAGCAATATCTCATCTACTGAAAGCAGTTTTAGCATATACCTAGCAAAGGTGTGGATCACTATCAAAGGTTATTGATCAGATGAAAATCTGATCTCTCTGATAAAATAAAATTTTTTTTCCCAAGCTGTGGCTGAATTAATTCTTCTGGATGTATGCACTATATGGACACTAACTAAATGCACCAAGAAAAAGTTAGACCGGAACTTCACAAGAATGCTACAAGCCATTTTTAAAAAAATCCTGGAAGCAATACCCCACAAAACAGGAGCTGTACAGCCATTTACATCCCATCTCAAAAACCATCCAAGTAAGATGAACAAGACATA
Organism: Sepioteuthis lessoniana; assembly: GCA_963585895.1. NCBI lineage: Eukaryota > Metazoa > Mollusca > Cephalopoda > Myopsida > Loliginidae > Sepioteuthis > Sepioteuthis lessoniana. The sequence continues at coordinate 66,403,104 of OY757908.1, forward strand.
CAGGACACTGCTGGAAAAGCAAAGATGAACTCATAAGTGATATTATTCAATGGACTCATAAACATGGACATGTCAGTGTTGGCTAACCAGCCAGAACTTATTTTCATCGGCTCTATGTCAACACAAGAGTTTGGAAGACCAGCCAGGAATAATAGATGATTGGGACAGATGGAAAGAGAGTCAGGGAAATCCATGCTGCCAGTACGACTTGATGATGGCTGTACTTGTGTCAAATCCAAATCCAAAAACACAAACATTACAATTTGAGCAATTAAGTACAAAACAATAACAAAATTTTGTCTATTTTCCTTCTCACAGACTGGCTGCCACAACAAGGCCCATGGCTGTCCAATATATTTAAAAAGAAAAAAAAATTAGCAAGTTTAGCTTGGGTGAAAAAAATCAGGAAAACATTTAAAGATAGTGATAAAAACGAATAGTATCTAATATAATATACAATAGTTGTGAATTCAGCAAAAAGGTCTTTTTTTTCCTAGAAAAAGAATCGTTTCATAACTGCTGTATGCTGAACCGATAACATTATCTCGTTAGTTATACTTCCAGGGAAATAACTCCTTATCAATTTGCTCGAGTTGTTTCCCTTGAAAATACTTATACATAAAATCTAATTTTTTATTTGTGATAAAACTTTGAAGAAGCAGCAATGTATTCACTGCTTCTTTTGTGTGTGTGTGTGTGTGTGTGTGTGTGTGTGTGTGTGTGTGTGTGTGTATATATATATATATAGGTCGTCAAAATGTTTATGACAACACAATTATTTATAAAATTAAAAAAAACAAATTAAAATCTATCTTAATTTCAGTGCAGGTGATGCTCATATAGTGAGACGTGTGTGACAAATCTAAAATCTATTGAATACTATTATTTTTTTTTAACTTCCGATACCTGCATTTGCATCAAGTATTTTGTGAGTATGTGTAACACATCACTCAATAAGTCCCAGACCTAACTAATAAAATAACGACTTTTAAGAAAAATGTAACTTTATTCATCAACATAGTCTCCTTCTAGAGTGATACACTATTTCCAATGCTTCTCAAACAACTTGATGCCTATTTTTGTTGAATGATTTGTTTTTGGCCTCAAAATACATCTCAGTTTCTGATATTGTTTCTTCATTGGAGCCAAATCTCTTTTGCTGGGGCATTCTTTTGAGGTCTGCTGGGGCCAGATCTGGAGAATAGTGTGGGTGTGGAACCAATTCGAAATGCGATTCATGTAGTTTTGCCATTGTTACAATTGATTTGTGACAGCGCATTTTCTTGGTGAAAGAGCACTTTTTCTTCTTCATTTGTGGCCGTTTTTTGGTAAGTTCTTTCTTCAAATGCACCAATAATGCTATGTAACATTCATTATTGATGGTTCTTTCTTTCTCCAGGTAATTGATGAACAAAATACTTTGCATATCCCAAAATACAAAGGCCAAAACCTTGCCTGCTGATGTTTACTTCTTTGGTCGCTTTGGATGGCTTTCACCTACTACTGTCCACTTAGCTGACTCCAGAATGAAGTGGTGGATCTATGTTTCATCTATTGTCACATATTTATGCAAAAACTCCTTTTTGTTGCATTGAAACAGTCGCAAACAATGCTCTGAATCACTGACACATTGTTGTTTTTCATCGACTGTGAGCAAACTTGCCACCTACTTTGAACAGAGCTTTTTCATTGACAAATGTTCCTGCAAAATGGTGATTACATTGCCTTCTGATATCTTCAACTCCTCTGCTATCTCCCACAACTTCAATTTATGATCAGCCAAAATGAGTTTGTGGAGTTTATTGTGTTTTCTGGGACAACTGCTGAATTTGGGCAACATGAGCATTCAGCATCATTTGTGTCTATACAACTATGTTTAAAGTCAGCATACCACCTCTTAACCTCTATTTCTGATGGAGCAGAATCCAAATAACACTTATCAAGCCATTACTTTGCTTGAACAATATTTTTCCCCATCAGAAACCAATGTTTTATCAACACACGAAATTCAGATTTTTCAATTGTTTTGAAAATTTGCAGCGGTAAGTAAAAAAAGGGAAGTTGGCGACCATAGTCAAGGGCAAACAGAAGGTTCCCTTTTTAATAGCTACTATATCGAGGTGTAGGAGAGGGCGCTACTCCTTTCCCTGAATTGCTCCACTTTACCCTTGATACATACCTTATATTGCTGAGTGTTAAGCAAGGAGGCATTAAGTACCATTTTAAAAGTTTTTCGTATGATGCAACCTGGGATTGAATCCAGATCTCCCGGACCATTGACCAACAGTCTACCCATTAGGCCAATGAGCTGGTAACAATAGCTTCACTAAAATAACTGTAATTTGGGCTCAAATTTTGACACGTGCCATCTGAAGGTTTGTACTTTATAAAAATCATATGGATTTTTTATTAGTGGTGCCATCTATATATCAGGCCCAGGACTTATTGAGTGATGTTTATATATATATATATATATATATAAAACACTTAATGCTCAATAGTAAATTTGAAATTTTTTATTGGTTTGCTTTGGTTTTATGACATATCAACCATTATTGGTTATTTAATGCCAAAATCTGTTTTTACATATATCCTAAATATATGATTTATAAACACATTTTCTAGATATATATTATTAAAAAAAAATCAGTCATAATTACTTCACTATTTTCATTGTTATTCAAATTAGGTGTATATATAAATATAGATAATTTATGAATATATTTATTATTTGTTGACTTAATTTTTAAACTTGAAACTCTAAATAATATAATTTCTTTTATACATATATCCATTTATGGTAAATAAGTATTTAAAGTATAGAATTAAAGTTTTAAAGAAAAACGTTTAACAAATTAAATGTTTAACAAATTAAAACAACTCTAAATAACAATACTAAAGAATACTTAAATGGCGAGGTTAAATGCAAGGGAGAAAACTAGGGTTTAATAGACTCATCCATCTCAGGGGAGATAATCCAGTTTAGATATGTTTAGAAGCAAAGTGTAGAATATAATTTATGACAGAAGAAATATAACTGCTCCAATAAATTTTATAGTCAAATCTTCCATGCTATAAACCTGTCTAGCCAAAACACAGTGACCTGAAATTCATTGTTAGCAAATAATATTGACAATAGCAGCTTGTCTACAAGCCCTGTGGAACGGCAGCACCTCTTATTTTCTCTAAAAATGTATATGCCGAAAAAATATATTTGTTTATAATTGCAAAATATATTTAATACTATAATCAATAATACTTAAAGTTAATGTCATTGGTCAACTTCTCATTCCAAGAAAACGAAAAAAAAATTGCTCTAGGTCGAGCTGTCTAGTGTCACACTAGCTGATGATCAAAGGTAACACATCACTCACTGTCCTGGGCCTAACTTATAAAAAACAACAATTTTTAGGAAAAGTTTGACTTTATTCATCAACATAGTCTCCTTGCCTACTGATGTTTGTGTTTTTGGTCACTTTGGACGGCTTCCAAACTGCTGCTGTCCTCCCAGCTGACTACCAATTTGACTCCAGAGTGAAATGGTGGATCCATGTTTCATCCATTGTCACATATTTACACAAAAACTCCTTTTTGTTGCGTTGAAACAGTTGCAAACAATGCTCTGAATCATCAACGTGTTGTTGTTTTTCATCGACTGTGAGCAAATGCAACACCCACTCTGAACACAGCTTTCTCATTGACAAATGTTTATGAAAAATGGTGAATAAACTGTCTTCTGATATCTTCAGAAGAATACAATGGCTAGTAATTTATCAATTTTAAAGTATAGTCTGAATAAATAAAAACTAATAGTAACTAAGTTCAACAATGTAAAAAATATCAAATTATCTAGAATAATAGCAAAAACATTCTTCACATTTAGGAAAACTGAAAAATTCTATTTATCATAAATTTGCATTATGGAAATCTTTGCATGTGTCTCCACCTTCTATCATCTAAAACAAAAAGTCTACATTTTTAATACAATATTTATTAACTTTTCCATAGTTGTTATATTTATTAGAAAGTAATGGCTATATGTAATTTGCATTAAAACTTTTAATAGCAGATTTAAATTTTAAAAATTGTGTCATGTTATTTGTTTCTAATTTGATTTTTTTAGGCTTCATAAATAAACACTTTTTTGAGGATAACTTATTTTTTAACTTCCAACACTCGCATTAATTGCTGTATATATATATATATATATATATATATATATATATATATATATATATATATATATATAATTTAACTAATGCTGTGATATAAACGTAAACAGAAATAATCTTAATTTTCTAAGGCTGCCTTTTCATTTGTTCATTTAGCCATAACAAAGTAACAAGATAAAATGTTTGCTTTATATACATGTATCATGAACATTATTGGAAGAAAATAGAAGATTTTTTTGAAATTTTCTGCAAGTATATATTTATTCAATTCCTTCAGCAGAAGGTCAATTTTGAAGTTGAGTAAAGTTGATTTGAATCAAGAATTTTCCTTCTCTTAGACTGATTGCCTAACTAAAACTAATAAACTATTTATTCATAGCTGGGAAGAGGGAGAAAATGAATTCATGCCTTTCTCTAAGAGTGAAAAGTAAACAGCATCATCCAGAAATTGAGCTCAGATAACCTGTTCCATTTCCTATGACAATAACTTATGCTAAGTGTACATTTACTGTATTCATTTTGCTTTTATCTAAAAATATTAAGCTAAGTGCAGAGTAGCAAATTCAAGTGGACTTAGTGTCTTTGGTATGATATTAAACTGCATCTGATAGTGAGACTCCTGTCTTGGAGTTTGGGGAATGTGAAGAACCCCTTCATTACCATTACTCTCAAATTCACTATTATCTAGATTGGTAGTACTTGTTAGGGTCCCATCTATGGCTCAAATAGAACTGTCTAACTAAGAACTATCATTATTAGTAATTTGAAATTAAACTTGAATAGCAAGATTTAAAACCATTTAATTATGTATAAACAAATGAGCTCTAACTCATTTAGAAGTAGTAGCTAAAAACTATTTACTTACAAATTATATAAAACAGGATTTAGAATTAAATAGCCCACAAGGGTTAAAATGCCATTCAAGACCAACCAACCATCAAATGGACTCAGCATAATGACAAAAAGAAAAAAGATGTTTTGTTGAAAATGATGCATATACAGAAAACTTGTTGATGTTAGAGAACTTTTATTACAATTTGATTTTCTCTGTTCATCAGGTGGGTATTCACTGTTTGTACTTTTAAATATACAGTAACCTGACTGTAGACAACTAATTGACTTGAACTTTGCTAAATTATTTAATATATTATTTTATCTTTATTTTTTCTGTTTTTAAATTTTATTAGCAGAATACAGCTTCATGTGATATTATGAGCTCATTGTTATGGCTGTTAAAACATTGTGTGAAAATGTACTGGTGAACAACTTTAATAATGCTTTGCAGTTAAGTTTAAGCTGCATTCTGATTGGTTATAATCACAAGCCTTCTCATACAACTTGATTTAAACTTTGCTAAATTATTTAATTGATTGGTTGGGTTTTATGGCATATCAACTCTTGTAGGTTATTTAATGCAAAATCCTGTTTAAGGATATACCTATTAAATATATATGATTTGTAAATGAATAGTTAGTAAGTAACATTTTAAACAATCCAGAGCTTGTTTTTTTGCACACAGTTAAATGGTTTCAAGTATTCCTAGCTAACACAAATAACTCTATTTGGTATTAATCATTTATTTGCACACACTTAAATGATTTCAAGTATTGCTATTTAACATTAATAATTCTATTCAACATCAGTCATTTGTTTGCTCACAATTAAATGGTCAAACAAGTCTATTTGACCCATAGTTGGGACCCTAAAAGGTACTACCACACAGAACTAGAGTGGGCCTGGGAGTAATGGCTATGAAGGGGTGCTCCAAATTCCCTGAAGCTTCAGGACTGAAACTTCACCATCAGATGGTTTAGTGTCATAGCCAAGAAACTTGTTACAAGAATGTAACAATTAGATATCATCAAAAAGTACTTGTCTTTAATTGGAATCATTTTGAGATGAGTCTTCTTAATCTGAGAATTAATAATCTCAAAATGATTCCAAATAAAGACAAGTACAAAAATTCGGTATGGACCCGACTCTGGAAGACCAGATAAGGATTTATAAGACCAAAAAATCCATCCTTGATCACCCTTTGGGGCCCATGGCGGATAGAGGCGTTGAGTCTCTATGGTTCCAGGTGAGCATTGTCAGAAGATAGCGGTTTCAAATCCTACCCAAGCCGGCCAGAGGTTTACTTGGTCAAAAAACGTGGTGTGATAGACAACAACTATGGAAGGCAGTAATTACTGGGGATACGGTTACAAGACTCAGCATTCCTATCCGAGGTCGCAGTAAATCACCTGAAGAAGGCCAGAGGTGAAATTTGGCCGAAACGTAGTGAAAGAAGAAACAACACAAAAAAAAACAAACAACCAAGATGAGGAAAAAAGTCCGCAATAAATAAAAATTAATTCTCAGATCATCAAAAAGGCTGTAAACTTGTGATGATATCAAATTGCTACATTATTTCCTGGTGTAGGCTGTAGATTTTTTAAGATCTCATAAGGAGATTAATGATAGAATAAGAATATTTCCATTCAGTGGGTGGCTATATTTTAAACTACCATGTAAATTCTATTTCTGCATGTTTTCTGTCTATTAATTGTAACTAAATATATTTTTCTTAAAGTGATATATTAAAATAGAATTTCAGTCTTAGGTAAATAATTTCTCAGAAATTTAAATAAAAATTGATTTTAACAGTATTTCAACCTGTCTAGGTTTATTTTATAAGTAGAGGTTAGGGAATCAGATTCATTCTATGCTTATATTTACATTTTTTTACATAGTTGTTTAATGTATTTATTCCTATTTAATATTAATCATTTGTTCACACACAGTTATGTTTCATGTATTCCTATTCATCACTAATAATTTTTAAAAAGATCTATTCATGTATGAGATCCTAACAGATACTACCTGAGAGTAATGGCAATGATTAGGTACTCCACAGTCCCCAGATATCTAGAATTGGAGCCTCACCATCAGATACTGGTTGTTATACCTGGGACACCCCCTTTTGCTGGGATCTTATCCTTCTGCCATAGACACTGTATTCTAAGCCCTGCTTACAAAGTGGTTAGAAATATCAATAACGAATTGTTTGATAGTGAAAGGAAAAATTCATAATTTCAGGTACAGACTCCTAACATAAGCTTTTCCTATTTGAATGCTAAGCGACACAATTTCCTTTCTTATGTAAACCTCTACGAAACAGCTAAGTCTAGTTATATATCTGTATTGATATAAAGATTGCAGTTTGAATAATACAAAAATGAAATATGATATCATTTCAAAGATATATTCTTGTTTAAAATTAAATAAAGATGGTTTAATAACATAAAACTCAGTCAATATGAGTAAATAAAATGTTTAAACATTCAATGGTTTGTTCATTTCTTACCATAAAGTAATTTTCTTTCAAAAATCTATAACAGTTATTACAAAATTCATCTTTTTTCAATCTTTGGTAATCTTTCATTTGAAAATTAACCTAAATTTTAAGTTATTTATCTCAAATACAGTGCAAAAAGTCAGATCCATATTTAAAAAAAATGTTATATTTATATTTTAGCTTGGGTAATAATAACTTGCACAATATCTTTCATATAGTTCTACACTAAGCTTTGCTCAATTGTGGCACAAACCCCGAAGTATGGGACAGCCAGTCAGAGTCAAATTCATTTGTAATGGACAACCAATCAAGCCTGCTAACTGTAATTGATACAAGGCGACAATAATATCTTTCTTATAACAAATAACAAAATCGTTGATCAATGCAAGGGAGACAACTCCTGTTTATCTATATGACGTTCTTTTTTCTGATATCTAAAAAAAATTGTCTTTATTATTAACATTTTCATAAAGAATCTAAGTGTTTTTTGTTTTTTTTTATATACAAAATGATTTTTTAAAGGTTTCCATAGAATTTTTGCTACAACTTTTGTGAGTCAAGTAAAATTTTAAAAATGTTTCCTGGTGTAGTGATTAATAAAATCTACATAAAAAAATCCAACAAATAATAAAATAAGAAAAAAAAATCAAATATACCCCTCCCCAAGACGAAAAAAAAAAAGAAGAAAAAAACAAATAATACAAAATTAAAAAAGCAACAAAAACAAATAACAAAATACTAACAAAAAAAGCAAGCAATAAAATACAAAAATAAAATGAAATCAAATAAAATATCCCACAATTCAACATCTGCTGGAAGGTTATCTCTCACTGGTGATAGAAAGAAAAGCTCTTTTTTTTAGCACCCTGCCAGTCTGTGTTTGCAGAACTCTTGAAATGAGCAGTCTATACAATATAACTTTAGTAATATTATTTCATTGATTAAATAAAAAAAAAAATAAAACACTCAAGCAAAGCTAAAAGTTTCCAAGGGAAATTAGGACCCCAGATTAGTAACCTGTTGCACAATGCACAATAATCATCTGAAGTGAATTCACATTTTAAAGTTTATCAAATGTGTAAAACTCTTCTACAGAAATAAAATAAGTAGATTTTATACACTAATATAGAAAAAAATAAAATAGTTTCAGTATTAAATATCCAATATTTGGAAAGTACCTTCTGAAGGAAAGTTTGGTGCTTTATGGCAAATCAACCTGTTTGGGTTACTTAACGCCAAATCTTCTGTGTGTGTGTATATGTATGCATGTGTGTGTGTGTATGTGTGTGTGTGTGTGTGTGTGTGTGTGTGTGATTTGTATCAGAGTAGTTTGTAGATAACTTTATTTTTAAATGAGTTTAGAGATCATTTGTTGGCACACAATTAAATGGTTTTAAGTATTATTATCAAACACTAATAATACTATTTCATATCAATCATTTGTTTACATACAGTTAAATGGTTTGTAGTAATTTTATTTATCAAGTATTCCTATATAATATAATTAATTTTCACCCAACTGTATGGTTTCAAATAACTAATGATAATAATCTGTAGTAAATGATTGAACAGTTCAATTTGACCCATCGATGGGATCCTAATAGGTTCAACCAATCCAGTTTGCACCTTTTCAATCTGACGACCTTGGAAGAATGGTTTGGTTCTTTGTTTATTATTTATGTTAAATCCATACTTGAAAAAGAACAACAGTGATTCAATTTAATCCATAGCTGAAGGAATAAGGAGGGCTTATACCTTTTCCAAGGTTATTTGTTAGAAAGTAAATATAATAGTATGGCTGGTGTTTGAATTCACTCACTATGATATCACAATCAAGTACATTAGCTGTAAACTACGAGAACTTCCCCATGAAGAGAAGTTTGGTTTGGCCTAGTTTTGAGGCATATCAACCATTATAGGTTATTTAATGCCAAATCCTCTTTATACATATATATCAAATACATATATGATTTGAAATCAGATTTTGTAGATAGCGTTCTTAAATAAGTTAAATAAGTTAAATGGTTTCAAGTATTACTATATAACAGTCACAATTTAACATCAGTCATTTATTTGCACACGGTTTGTTCTATTTGACCTATAGATAGGATCCTTTCAGGTGCTATCACTCTGGGTCAGAGTGGACCTGGGAACAATGGCAATGAAGGAGTAATCCATATTCTCTAAAGCTCCAAGGCTGGAGACTCCCTATCAGATGGTTTAATGTGATATCCAGAACACTAGCTGGCTGGGAGGGATCTTACCCCTCGGCAGAGATGCAGTTGGTGTATTCTACAGCCTGAGAACTGCTGATCCATAAACTTCAAGATTGCTTATATTGTTATTTTCAAAAAGCAATAGGACCTTTTAACACAGAAGTAACTCTAATTAATCAACAAAATAGCCCGTTGTTGGAATAGATGGCCTTTAATGAAATGTGATGTTGGTCTTGATGTTACACAAGAATGTTCTCTCATCTCTGATTAAAAAAAACAATGTAAACAAATATCTATTTAATCATTAATTTATCTATCTTTTATAATTTATTGGTTGCTTGATTTTAATTGCATGTCAACCAGTCAAGGGTTATTTTAAGCCAGGAGGTTAGGAATCACATTCATATTTACATTTTTATATAGTTTTTTGGGTTTTTTTTTTTGCACATGACCCTATTGAATATGAATAGTTTTTAATTCATAGATGGAACCTAACAGTTTTAACCACTCTACCTCAGAGTGGACCTGGGAATAATGGCAATGAAGGAATACTCCACACTCCATAAATTTCCAGAACTGGAGCCTTGTCATCAAATGCAGTTTAGTTGCATACTCAGGACTCCCCTTTTTTTGAGAAAGGGGTCTTATTCCTTTGCAGGGGATACAGTCAACATATACAAAGCCTTGCTGACAGGACAATCAATTTTTCTCTGCATTTCACTATGTGACTGTAGTGAGAGCATGCGGTCTCTAATAAGATTCATAAAGGTGTTTCAAGAATAAGATTTTTAAAAAGCTTTTATTTGATTTATTTCAATTCTAAAATAAAATAAATTGCAAAATAGTGTTTATTAATTAAAATAAAATGACTTAAGTTAATGGTGGTGAAAAACACAAAACTACTCGGTCATCACATCCCTGTATGACATCAGCACCACTTGAGACAATCTCTTCAATCAAGTACCATGGCCTAGATCATAGAGTAGCATGTGACTAAGGTCAACAAGGTTTTAAATGACTATATGAAGAAGTTTGAGTAGTTGACTCTCTGTTAAATAGAGGTGAGATCATTTAACAAAGCATACAAAGAATTGTCACAAGTAATGCTAAACATTGTACAATTATTTTATTAAAATCAATACTAAGAATAAATGCATATTATCAATATTTTATTAACAGATTTTTAAAAAAAAGATTTAGTTAATACTGCTATATTGATTTAAAACATCCCCATAAATTTTTTTATGTCTTTTTAAAAAGTTTTTTTGACTAGTATTTTATTCATTTTTTAATTGCTTACCAGATAGTTGAAAGCTATGGAACATGAAAGAGTTGGTAATACCAATTGTAGTTGGTGCACTTGGAATAGTCTTCAAGGGTTTGGAAAAAAGACTGAAAGAATTGGAAATCAGAGATAAAATTGAGTCTATACACACCATAGCATTGCAGAGATCAGTAAGAATTCTTAAAAGAATCCTGGAAACCTGAAGAGACTTGCTGTAACTTAGACTCCAGTGAAAGACTACCAGTTAAAACTGGTGTAAAAAAATCACAAATAGCGAAAAAAAAAATTGATATTGTACAGACCACAGCATTATTAAGATCTGCTAGAATACTTAAAAGAGTCCTGAGAAGATTTGCTGTAAAACTGGTGTGAAAAACTCACAAATGATATAATAATAATGATAATAATCAAAAAAATATACAAAACCTAAACAAAAGAATAAAGACCTGGACAGTCTTCATGGTAAGATACTCTAGACCCTTCCTAAAATGGACAAAAGAAGAACTCAGACAGATGGACCATAAAACAAGTAAATTGAGGATGATGAGTAAACAAGGCCTTACACCTGAAGGACAACATAGACTATATATCAAGAAAAGAAGGAAGACAATCATTCATCAATATAGAGGACTGTGCAGATACAACAATTTACATACTCAAAGAATATACCAGAAAGAGCAAAAAAAAAGATAATATGCAACAGATTAGCAAGTGTAGGTTATATGGTAACAGAGTTGAAACAGTTAATCACATAATAGGTGAATGCAGCTATCTGGTTCAAAAGGAATATAAGCATAGACATGAAAGGGTAAGAAAGGTAATCTACATGGAATTGTGCAAGAGGTTAAAATTTGTCCATGCTGACAAATGGTATATGCACAAAACAATTTGTCCCAGAAAAAAGATGCCCCAAATTCTCTGGGACAGAAATACAAACAGATCACTCAATGTCGGCATGAAGACCAGACCAAGTATTGATTAATAAGAAAAACTGAACCTGTCATTGAGTAGATTTTGCCTTTCCAGTAAATCATAAAGTATAATAAAAGAAAGCAAAAAAGTAGACAGATACCTGGATCTTACCAGAGAGTGAAACCTGATGGTGATATGAATTGTAGTTGGTGACCTTAAAATGTTCACTAAAAGCCTGGAAAAGAGACACATAAAGAAGAAAAAATGAACTCATCAACATTAAGGATTGTGTGGTTGGAGAAATTAAGAGACTTGAAGAATATATAAAGAAAAAAAGAGAAAAAAAAGATTGATTATAGCAGCTGAAACAGCAATATAAACAGGAATAACTTAAAGATAAACAGGAAAACAACAATCATAAAATCTAGAAAGCAAAAATGGGAAGAAAAACAACTATATGGACATTTCAAGTAACTAACAAAGAAAATTGCAAACAAATAACCTGGATATGGCTATGAAGGGGAAACCTAAAGAGAGAAACTGAATCACAATTAATAGCAGCAGAAAATAGCACAATATACTAAAATCAATAAGACACAGGTAAATAGCAAGTGTAGACAAAATAATTCATCACATAGGACAACGCTGCAAATTTGCACAAAAGGAATGCAAGAGCAAGCATGATTAAAGAGAACTGTGCAAATGACTGAATTTTGACCTTACAGACAAATGGAATATGCACAGATCAGAGTCTGCTCAGGAAAATAAGACCCACAAAATTCTCTGGGAATTTGAGATAAAAATGGATCCCCCCCCAATCCAGCCCAAAAGATCAGATCTATTGGTAATCAACTAAAAGAAATGAACATGTGTGGACTTCTCTATTCCAGGAAATCATAGTTTAAGGAAAGGAAAGGAAAGTCAAAGAAACTAGATGAATAGCTGGATCTTGCCAGAGAACTTTTATTTATACCTTACATCTTAGTTGATGCATCAGGATGGGTCGTCAGTGATGTTTCCTTTGGGTTCATGGGGGGGTTCGGGTCTTGCAACATCAGACCCCCTCACTCAAATGACTCAGTTGGCATTGATCTTACTCCAACTCCCATCCCGGCAGCTAACCTGTGCATCCACACTAGGAGAAAAAAAAAAAATGACCACAGAAAAGGCTCTATATATAATTTTGCAACAGCCAATCAGAGCAAAGCTCTCCTGATGACTTCTAAATCTTTCCTTTAAAAATCGGGAGGGCACTTTACTCTGCTTCTTTGCCACAATGACGTCGTTATTCGGCTATTTGTTCACTCCAGTATGTATTTCTTCCTTTTTTTTTTTACTAAAAAGTTATGAAACATAAAGGTGACATTGATTTCAATCATAGTTGAAGCTCTTAGAACAATCCTGAAGAACCTGGAGAAGAAAATGAGAAAACTAGAAATTTGAGGAAGATATGAGACCATCAAGATCCCAGTATTGCTGAAATCTATTTGACTCTACTGAGAAGAGTCCTGAAAACTTAAAAAGACTTGCTGCTGTTTAGACTTCTGGGAAGGTTGCCAATTAGAAATGGTGTGAAAAACTTGCAAATGGTAATAATAATAACATTGGAATCCTCATAACAATCCCAAAGAAACATGAAAAGAAAAGGGGTAACAGGATATCCAAGGCAGGATATGATCATCTATATACCTCAGCATTGTTGAGATTGCCTAGAATACTTAGAAGAATCCAGGGAAATTTAGGAGACTTGTTGTCACTTGAACTTCAAAGGTAACAAGTTACTATGGTGATATGACACCTAAACAAGACCTGGCTCATTGGCCAGGTGGGTAGAGTGTTTGCCAATGGTCCAGGAGACCTGGTTTCAATCCCAGGTCACGTCATACCAAAGACTTTAAAAATGGTACTTGATACCTCCTTGCTTAACACTTAATATAAGGTACGTATCAAGGGTTAGGTGGAGCAATCCAGGGAAAGGAGTAGCGCCCTCCCCTACATCTCTGTCTTGTAGCTATTAAAAAGAGAGCCTCCTGGTCGCCCTCGATTACAGTCTCCAGCTTTACTTACTTTTACTAAAACAAAAACAATAACAAGCATGGCATCAAGAGATCTAAAGACAAAATAAAGGATGTGTTTGGTTTGAGCTAGTTCAGATGATCACACAGACAAGTAATTGACAGTCATTAAGTGCCTGTGTCTATAATATTCAAATTCATATATATATCTTGGGAACTACACAAAGATGTTGCATGCTGTTTTGATCAAATCCTGGAAGCAGCATCCTACAAAAAAAACATTGATTGGCCTCTTCCTTCTCATCACACAAACCATTCAAGTAAGATGAACAAGGCCTGCTGAGCACTGTTGGAAAATCAGGGACAAACTCATAAGTGATGCTTTCCTATGGAGTCCAACATATGGACACACTCGTGTTGGCCAACCAGCAAAAATTTACATTCATCACCTTTGTGCAGGCACAGGATACAATCTAGATGATTTATCAAAAATGATGACTGACAAGGATGGGTATATATATATATATATATAAGTAGAACAACAACAATAATAATAACAATAACACTTACTTGCCAGGGATTCCAAATAGCATTCAATTGGCAGACAATGATAAAACAGGCTGTAATCCAATACAGTTCCTGCAACAATACAAAATTAGAACTGTATTTGTTCTCTAATATGTCCATGCCTACACTAGCACACAAATCATAATACAGGGAATGGACTTGTCCACATGGATATGATGGAATGCTCCAATATGCCATAGATAACACTCCTTCTGCAGAGCTCAGGAGTTTACTCAACTTGATATACAACTGAGCTAATTTTGATCACCTACCATACTCAATTATATATATATATATATATATATGTATATATGAGTAGAGTTTAAAATAAAATCCAACAATATTAGAAAGTGAAAGACAGAAAAAAATCAGACTGATATGTTTCACTTGTAGTCTAGAATCATCAAATTGTAAAGGAATGTATTACTAAAAACTAAATTTATACTGTAAGGGAGGAAAAAAGAATTATCTTTCATTATTTCTTATTTGTAATGTTCAACACTCTTTTCAAATGTTGAACCAAGATAGTTGCCATAAAAAGCTAATAAAACTTAAATAGGAATAAAAATACTAGTCTATATTGATAATATCAGAGTGAAAAGTTTTGCAATATTTTAGAAACATAAGTCTCAATTTAGCAACTCTGAATGCTTTTGCTAAGGTCATGAAGGTGATGAAACACACTCAACTGTGAGATGCTGTACTTACTTGATATTCTCTCAGTGAAATTTACTGGATTTGTCTCATTTGTTTGGAACACAACCTTGGAATATATGTTTTTAGGCCTACCTCACCTTTGCTTGATCATTGAGGTTTTTTTGCAGCCTAATCAAAATTTCTAGAACTATCTGATAACTGTATTGTGATCAACAGTGTCTTCACTTTTCATACAACAAATGTTTTTAATTGCTTCAATGGTGTTATTGCTCAGTTTGAACCCATGAAGCTTAAGTTGTTGAATTAGACCACATTGCACATTCATCTATGCAGCTTCCAAATTACACACGGAGTGAAGCAATGTACAATGTGTCAGCACAACAACTACTATGATACTATCCACCACAATGAGTACCTCTACAGTTTCAACTGCTTTGATCATGTTATATATGCATCACAAACTATTACATACCAAAATACTGCAAAACTTTTGACTCACCTTTTGTAATAATAGATGAACTAGTTTTGTAAACAGTTAACACTGTGTATCTAATACTTGTGGCCTTGTATGAAGACTTGCCAGTTGGTTTAGATAATTGCTCATTTTGTTATGCAACCAGAAGTTTGATTTTAGGCCAGATAAAAAGCCAGGTTGATTATTGTTAATTCTCATATTCATATGTACAAGGGTGGGCTGAAAAGTTCCTATGATGCCATCGTATCTTGTATAGATACCTTTTTTGACCAACGAGATCCAAGTACAGCAATACTGATGGAAGTCTGTGGACTGCTATATAGAGGCTATAGAAAGGCTATATAGAAAAATAAATCTCATTTGGTCATATTCCATGAAAGTATCTTGGTCAGCCTATGAACTTTTCAGTGAACCCTTGTACACTTGCACTCACACACATAGATTGTATTGATTCCTGGTAAAAATCAGGATTTTGAATACTGATTTTCTAGGCAGGTAGTCCTATGCTACTTGTGATGAGATGGGCGAAACACAATCTGCCAATTCAATTTTTTCTCCTAATTCGATCTTCTGTATTAAGCTAAGCTTAACAAATATCAAAACTTAATCACTGGATTCTTTTAATTTTTGCTGCCAGATTTTTCATTGTGGGCAAAAACAATCCAGTGAAACTACATATTTACTGTTTCTTAAACTCACTATTTTTATCACAAAATCTTTTGATGTCATAAAAATATTCATATAAGCCTCTTTTAGGATTAGGCTCTCAAAAAATTCCTCAAGTTTTTGGTCGGCAAGTGTGCAAGTGAAATAAGGGCGATAACTCATGTTTTCTTTCCTTCTACCTGTGCCATTTTTAGAGGTAGGTGAAATGCACACACGCTTTTATATATGAGTAGGTTTTGGGATCTGTGCATATCTGCCTATGCGTTTCGTGAGTGTGAGATGCCATGAGCATCTTTGAGCAAGAAAGAAAGGAAAAATTCAACCACAAAAGAAATAAATATGCTTATTTATTTAAAGATTTGTCTGTTGTATATGGCATATAAAGAATAGCATAAGTTTTTTGTAGAATGTTTTTTCTTTTCATTTCCTTACTGGCATGTGCACACACACAGAGACATAAACACTCTCTTTTGCTATCACTCAAATACACACATTGCTAAAATGTTAGTTCACAGATGAACTAACACCCTGAGAGTGAATAAAAGGCATGAAATGTACAGTCTCATCTAAATAAGTACATCCCCAACAATGTTTTTTTACAAAATGTTAATTTTCTTTTAAATAAAAGATATTAGGATTTTATTATTTCAAGTGGAACATTATATGATTAAAACTGATATAAGGAATTATTTAAGGAATTGGCTCATTGTCCTAGTGAGTAGAGTGTTCGCCAATGGTATGGGAGACCTGGGTTCAATCCCAGGTCGCGTCATACCAAAGACTTTAAAAATGGTACTTGATACCTTCTGACTTAACAATATATGGTATGTATTAAGAGTAAAGTGGAGCAATCCAAGGAAAAGAGTAGCGCCCTCCCCTACACCTTGGTGTAGTAGCTATTGAAAAGGGAGCCTTCTGGTCACCCTCGACTATGGTTGCCAACTTTACTTACTATAACCAAGTACATCTATAACAATTTAAAAAATATAATCTAATTTTCTTCTAAACCAAAGACAATAAGATTTTTATTGTTTCTCATGGAAAATCATACAATAAAAATGAGTAAAATTTGATATTGTTTTTATTTATTATATTCTTGGGGACTACAAGGTGTATTACTCAACAGATTTTGATCTGTACATCGATATCGTATTTATAGTGTATATGTTCTGTGCAAAGTTTTTTTCAAAGGTTGATGTAAGAACATAGTAAAAAGAGGAGATGCCTTAGGAGGCATAACAAACAAAGGATAATACAATCCTGGTATTGTGGGTTTAGGATAAATTAACTTTTTATGAAAAATCATTTAGTCTGTTTGGTTTTATGGGATATCAACCATTGTAGGTTATTTAATGCCAAATGCATTTTTATACATATAAGCAGTCATATTTCAAACAATTCAGTTTAGTATAAGTATAGTTTTTTGTTTACACTCAGTTAAATGTCAAAACAGTTCTATTTCAAACAATTCAGTTTACCATAAGTACACAGTTTAATTCTATTTGACCCATAGATAGGACCCTATCAGGTGCTACCACTCCGGGCCAGAGTGGACCTGGGAGTGATGGCAATGAAGGGTCAGCCCACATTCCCCAAAGCTCCAGCATTACTGGAATCTCACCATCAGATTGTTTAGTGTTATATCCAGAACACTCATTGGGGGAGTCTTACCCCTCTGAAGAGATGCAGTCAGTGTATTCTACAACCCCAGCCAGCTGGGCTAGAAAAATCATTTAGGGTGTGATTATTAATGGGCAATACTGTTTATACTATTTTGCCTATTCATCCTGAAGTTCAGTTCAATTGGCACATAATTTCTTTAGTTTTTTTTTAACCCTTCTCTGAAAAAAATCAATAAAATTCACCCCCATAAAAAAGTCATGTATACATACATAAAAAAAATGGAGATACATATACATGTACATTTAAGAAGTTTTAAATTCTGTTTAGCAAGATGTGTGTCAATTGAATGATGCACACACACACACACACACACACACACACACACACACACACACACACACACATGCAAACATACACTCTGACTGACTCACTCCCACACAGAGAAACTTATTGACATACTATCACACATACATGTACTTACACACACATTGGGTGTCTGTTTTGTAGAGAAACTTATGAAGTTTATAATTCTAAGTTACAGTGAACTTAGCACTGAAAATCAGACATTCCATAAATCCATCATCTTTACACTAGTCCAAAATTTCCCAACACAAATTATGGCATCTGCTTTTGCCCTGATTAATTTTTGATCATTTCTACAAAGTCTGGTGTGAAACTTTTAACTCCTAATCTGACTTTGTGCTGTGCAGGTGAAACTTTTAACTTCCTAATCTGACATTGTGCTGTGCAGGTAACTAACACAAACACACTCCAATTGCTCTTTAGTTACTCCAAATCTATAACACAAACATCTAATATATGACAATAACAAAAAAAAAAGGGTGAATTCAAATAAGTTATTCTTAAATTTTTAAAACCATCTTTTCTCAAAATCATTATCATCTATATCTATATCAATAATATCTAGTAAAACTTAACTGATAAGATCCATTATAGATTTATCTCAACAATCCTTTTTTAAAAGTACTGCTTCTTCTGATGGAATACAAGGTTTGATGTAGTTATTACCACTATTCCAGGGGATATATTTGACATTAAGTTAGACATTCACATAATTATATATATATAATTTTAAATTTGAGGGTTTTTTGTACATTTTTATATATATTCATATATTCTTATATAATAATAACCATCATTGAGCTATTTGAATATATTAATATTATATATTCTCTAAGGATTGTTCCTTTTAAGTCTATTCACAGAGTTCATTTATGTTATATTATAGTGTATATATATATATATATATATATGTATATATATTGTCATCCACAGACAGACTGTTTCATTGTATCACAACTCTTCAGTGTGGCTAGACATGTAGGATGCTTGAAGCTGGGATTGAAACCTGCCCAACTTTACATTAGACTTAGTATCAGACCACTCGGCCAACAAGAGTACCATGTCAGCTAGGGAATTATAATGTATTAAGTAGTGGCAGCAGCATTCATTTGTTTACATTTTATACCTTACCAGATATACACACAAGGATCATTCAATAAATAATTGGAACCTTTTTTAAAAAAAAGCAAAATAATTTTTCTGACAAAATTTTTTTCCATGAATGTAAACTCTGTATTGGTTGGAAATAGTTTATAGAAAACATTTTAATCTTCCAAAATTATTTGTTTTGAAACAATTCAAAATAGTGGCAAATCAAACAGCATTTTCCAGGGCTTAAGCAGAGGTCTGTCATCAAATTTTTGGTTTCTGAGAAGTACAAACTATGTGAAATTTACAGAAGAAAGTTTGATGTGTAACAAAATGTGTGTTTGAGAAAGAAAAATTATGTGTGTTTTAGTGAGAAAAAATGTTTACAAATGCGCTAAACATGGGTTTGCCATTACAAGCCCGGACCGACAGTCCATAAAATGGAAACACTGTCTTTCTGCATGCAGCAGTCAGTAAAGAAGGTTATGCTGTGACAGTCTTCTGGGACATGAAAGGACACATCACTACTGATTTTCTTGAAAAAAGGTGCAACCTATTACCAATCCCTTAGGCAAAATTCACTTTATTTATTGAATGACCCTCATATATATATATATATATATATATAACCTGATTCCAGTGTTATCACCCTGGTTGGTGGCTGATGAGCCTAGGGTATCGCACGTGCTTTCACACGTTGTATGATGGGAAAAAAAAATATATATATATATATATATATATATATATATAGAATACTCAATGAAGAGATAACTCTTCACCCCTCTTCTATCCCCTCCCACTCTTCTATCCCCTCCCACTCTCATGTGTCTACTCTAGTTTTTTTATCTAATTGATCTGATGAAGTCCTGTTAATTTTTTTTCGTGTTTTTGAAAATTTCAAAAATGCGTAACAGGATTGAAATAAATTTATAATCCTTTGTGATTGGTTTCGTTGTTTTTTCTTAATGATAATGTATATATATATATATATATATAACCTGATTCCTGCATGATATAAGACAAAAATGTCAATAAAATTAATATATAGGTATCTAGAAAAGATATTACCAGTTTCAGACATCTATCAAAAAAAAGGATATATTCTTTTTAAATAGATATGTGAAACTGTTCATTTCTTTATGTTATTAATACTTATGATCTACAATTTCGGAGAGAAACATTTGAAGTTTTACTTCTTGTATTTTACTGACCACTTGAAAATTAGATACTGCATAAACCCATCTTTCTCTATGCAAATCAAGACATGTGCTTTTGTCCTGATCACTTAGATTTTCCAATAACTGCAATTTGTAAGCAATCATTTTTCATAATTTCCATAGAATTTTCAAAACTATCTTATGTAGAATTTATAGCTTCTGACCTGCTTTCCTTGTTTGGTTTGGTTTGGTTTCTTTGTTTAATGGCATATCAACCTTTATAGGTTATTTAATGCCAAAGCTATTCTCCTAGAAGAACAGTAGTGGTACTATTTAACCCATAGCTGGGAGGATAAGGGGGTTCATACCTTTCCCAAGGGTATTTGCCCGAAAGTGAATATAATAGAGTGACTGGAGTATGAACTTGCTTACTACGATTCCGCAGTCCATCACTGTAATAATTACACCACAAGGACAGCCCCTGCCTTCCTTGTGGATTTCTGTGGCCTGCATCAGTAATCAGCATGAACATGCACTAGTTGCTTTTGTGATACTAATGGTCTCTTGGGATATCTACCTTAAAACTAACACCTTATAGTTTCAAATTTTTTTAAAGTTTCAAAATGAATTTTCTAGTCAGCTGTGATTTCCAGCAATATATTCTAAAATGCTATTGCATGACAGAGACAGAATTTATTTTGCTTAACCCAAGCACACCAAAAGCCTTCTCAACAGCAATAGCTTTTGGCACACTGAATGACAATGGAACACCTGGTGCTGCTGAAAACCTTAACAAAAAATTTTAGGTGTTTCTCTATAAAATTGTCAAAGATGATTGTCTTAGATATTCTTTTTTGATAAATTTTTGTAAAATATTTTAAAAAACACGGGATATATACAAGACACTGTCAGGGGTGATTGTAAAGATAACAGTTTTCTCTTTGTTTATTACCTACTGCCATGTAAGTTATCAGAGAACAGCTTGTACAAGTGCTCACTGATTTACTCTCTTCATTGTGTGTCTGCAAGTTTGGGGAGAATTGGATTTATGAATTGCCTAACAGAAATTAATTTTATTGTTGGATTCTAATTTAGCATAAGCAACATGAACCACTGAAATTTTCATATGGAAAATTAACAACTTGCTTCAAGACCATATATATGTATGCACATACATGTGTGGATAGATAGATAGATTGATAGATAGATTTAGTTTCTTTTGTTAATGACCTATCAACTCCCATGGGTTATTTGTTGCCAAAATTTGATTTATTTGGAAATGTTTGTTTGTAATCATAACTATATTTTCAATATTCCATTGCACTTTTTAAAAATCCCACCTCTGTTTGACTAAAATCATTTGTTTTATTTGGTTTCTTTGTTTAATGG
Source organism: Sepioteuthis lessoniana (assembly GCA_963585895.1). Classification (NCBI taxonomy): domain Eukaryota; kingdom Metazoa; phylum Mollusca; class Cephalopoda; order Myopsida; family Loliginidae; genus Sepioteuthis; species Sepioteuthis lessoniana. The sequence continues at coordinate 66,425,027 of OY757908.1, forward strand.
CATATCAACCTTTGTTGGGTATCTAATGCCAAAGCCATCTTTGTTGAAGGCTAGTTGTGATATGATTTAACCCAAAGCTGGGAAAATAAGGGGCTTCAATACCTTTCCTAAAGGTATTAGTCTGAAAGATGTAAATATATATATATATATATATATATATATATATATATATATATAGATAGATAGATAGATAGATATGAAAGGAGAGATATTTTCTTTAAATATAGAATTGTCACTTTTTTCCACCCTGTATAAAGTCTTATTTACAAAGTTTAGCTTAATTTAGCACAAGTTGACAAATATAAGCCACCTAGGGAGGGTCAAACTCACAAATCAGTTGTAATGATTTGGGAGATCAGCTTGTTACCCATTACCCTATGCTGTATTACCTGTACTGTTGATAAACAGTATATTTCTATTTACAATTTTGACCATATTCAGATGCTTATACATTCTCAGATTTTGTAACTAATTTATCTATGAAATCATGATGAAGCTTGTATCCAATTTGAATTTCTGAAAGTTCATTGAATATTTTAGCCATTCCAACTAAACATTAATGGTTTTGTTTTGGTTTTTAATCTTAACAATGTATTGGACAATCCACTGTGCATAAAATTGAAATCTAAAATGTAAATTCATGATGCCAATTACTATGATTTGATAAATGTATCAATATTCAAATATTACCAAACACAGATTATATCAATATGCACATTGTATCAACATTCAAAACTTGCAAAGTCACTAAACATTAACACAGTTTTAAAATTGCTGGCGAGGCAATCATTGATTTTTGGAATTAATTTTATCATTTGATTCCAATTTATCATAGATTTAAATAAAATATCAAAACAGAATCTATGAGGATCATAATCTGATTTTTGTATATATGTTACCTTAACACAGTAAAAATTGCACATTGTAGCAGATTTTTATTGGTACAATAGCATTGAAATGTGCTAACTTAGAGAATAAAACAATTTTCTATCCAATTTGCTACTTAATGATTGAATTTTAAGGATACTGTTTGCAGTCAAGCTAAAGTGTTTAAATTAAAAAAAGAGTATCAACTAATTGTAATCTGAAATTGGGATGGCTTTCTACTTTTAAATATTATTTACTACTATATACAGAAAGTAATTACATTTTACCAGAAAGGATATAAAAGTAAATGTAAGTTATATTTATTCAAATATTATCATCAAAAATGTAATCCCCTTCATTTTCAGTGAATGCAGGTCAATAGGAAAGCAAATTTTTGATTCCACATTTAAAAAAATATGGACTTTTCCTTGAAAAACTTTGAAAGACCATTTTTAACTTCTTTGTTTCTGAATTATCTAGCATCCTTATAGAAGAACAGTAATGTTTTTTGGTTTCTTTGTTTAATGGCATTGTAACATTTGCAGGTTTTTTGATACCAAATCAATTCAATGGCTGTACTATTTAACCCTTAGCAGAGAATTATTTTTTTGACTGCTATATATTCACACTTTTGGCAACAGATCCTGTAGTATTTTAAAACAAACAGTCAAAACTGCATGTTATTATGACTGGTCCTCATGTACCAATAGAGATATTAGCAATAAATATTCAGTAATTGTAAGAAACAAATACAATACTCTTCAAGATATATCTGAAACACATTCTCTGAATGATGTACATATAGTAAAAAGAACAAGAAAAATACATTCAAAGTCAGATAAATAAAATAAGAAACTCAGTAGAAGATAGACAATCACAAATAGCATGGCAGACAGTAAATGAAACTAGCAGAAGGAAGAGCACCATGAGAGCAAACTAATAGCTATCAGCCAAGAAGAAAGAATATGGAAGTGGAAAGAACATTTCAAAAATCTGCTTGAAAACTCACCTAAAGTCACTGATAATCTCTTGGGGAGTGACTGGAACCCCCCACAGAATGGACTGGTCTGAGGACAATTTAATGTGATGCTTGCTCTGGACTGGTCTATCTGACAGCAAAACAACTAAAATTGTTATATTAGTCAGTGTACTGCATTTCTTTCCATAAGATAATGACTCTTACATGTTTGTTGACCCTTACTACTCATGACACAACATAAACCTATTACAAAAATGAATAATAGCCAACTAGACACCAAACTAGGACAGTGTATGGAGAAAGAATTTAACGTAGTACTAACAAAAATTAAAAGCAGAAAAGCTGCAGGCCTTGATGAAATACCTACATAAGACAAGGAAATTTGGTGACTTATTTTTTTGACTTTGCAATACTATCTATGAACAAAAGACAGCATTCTACTCCTTCCTAAGAATGATGACCACAGAATCTCTATGAACTAAAGAGGCATAACTCTTACTTCTTTAGGGCTAAGGTTTTATAATGCTCTGTTTTTTAACTGTATCAAACCTGAAATTGAGAAAATTCTTAGGAAAAATCAGAATGGTTACTCGATAAATCAATTGACAACTTCACAGATTCTGACTATCTGTCAATACATTGAAGGAGTACATGCAAAAAATCTCAAGGCAACACTATTGTTCATAGATTTAACCAAGACATTTGATTCCATACACAGAGAGAAGCAGGAGAAAATACAACTACCATATGATCTCCCCAAAGAAACTGCTACAGCTATATGATGCTTTATAGAAACATGAAAGCAAAAGTTCACTCAACTGACAGACACACAGACTACTTTGACATTGTTATTAGAGTTTTCCAAAGAGATACCTTAGCACCATATTTGCTTATAATCTGCCAAGATTATGTATTTGGAACAGCGATCAATCTAATAACAGAAAATGGCTTTACACTAAAAAATGCAAGAAGCAGATAATATACTTCAGAAACTATAATGGACACTGACTATGCAGATGATCTATTGCTTTTTGTAAATACACCTGTCCAAGCTGAATCCATACAGCATAGCCTAGTGCAAGCAGCAGGCAACATTGGCCTCCACATGAACGCAAATTAAATAGATTTCATATGTTTTAAATGAGAAAGAGCCATGTTCACTCCAAGTGGCAGTCCTCTAAAATTAGTATACAAGTTCACTTAACTTGGCAGTACTCTCTCATCAACTGAAAGTGATGTTAACATACACCTTATGTAGGTGTGGACTGCTATCAAAGGCTACTGATCATATGGAAGTCAGATCTATCCAATTGAATAAGACAGGATTTTTTCCAAGTTGTGTCTGTGTCAGTACTACTGTATGGATCCATGACATGGACTAACAAAACGCAAAGAGAGAAAGTTTGATGGAAACTAAACAAGAATGTTATATGCTATTTTGAACAAATCCTGGAAGCAACACCCTACAAAAAAGCTGCTCTATGGCCACTTGCCTCTCATCTCAAAAACAATCCAAATAAGACAAACTAGTCATGTGAGACAACACAGGAGAAGCAAGGGCAAACCCATGTGACATTCCTCAATAGACCCCAACACAAGGTCAAGCCAGTGTTGGCCAACCTGCAAAGACTTATTTACATCAGCTATGGGTGGACACTGGGTGAAGTTTGGAAGACCTGCTAGTAGCAATGGATGATAGGGGTGGATGGAGTGAGAGATTCAAGGAACTCCATGCTATCAGCACAACTTGATGTTCAATAACAAAACAAACAGCAATATCATAGAAAATTTTAAGATTGAATTGAATAAATTCAAAAATAATGGGAAGAAAAAGAAATTAAGTGGAAATTTTTGGGAGCTATCAGATGAAATATTAAACAGAATTTGATCTGTATATTGTATTATTATTGTATATGTTCTATAAAAAATATTTTTTTCTTTCAAAGGTTTGATATGACAAGAGAGTAAAAAGGAACATGACAAACATGAAATAACTAGGAATAATATTTTTCTGATTTACAAGATTTTACAATGTTGTTAGAGGTCTACTTATTTATTGGTGATTATATATATATATATATATATATATATATATATATATATATATATATAAAATAAATGTGAGTATAAAACTTGAAAAAATTCATACATGGATCTGAATTTGAGGAAAGCTTTTCCACTGTAAAATATAGTGTCAGCCATGAAGTATACTCCCAAACAGTTTTTTTTTTTATAAAAAGTAAATTTTCTTATGCAAATATATTAGGATTGCATTATTTCTTTTCAAATATCATACAATAAAAATGGATATTATTTGATATTATTTATTACCAAACAGCATTGACATTTTTTGATCCAAAATAAAAACTCATCAGCTCTCTAACCAAAAATAAAATGTTATAAAAGGTGTAATTAATTTTTGACTCCTGCATGTTCATATTTTGGTTAGAGAGTTTCAGTGCTGCAGAGTTTGTTTATAAATAATATCTAATAACATCCATATTGATTGTACCATGTTCCACTAGAAATAATAAAATCCTGGTATCTTAGGTTCAGAAGAAAATTAACTTTATATAAATTTTTTGGGGGGTGTATTTATTTATAAGCAATAGATTGCATAAAATAAATGTATAAAATAATTTTAGTTTTCTATATATATTCACTAGTCTATAAATGTTATCTGCAAATGTCTGCAGTAGGTCACAAAAATTCCTATTTAATTATTGATTGTAGAGTTTCAAATAATCAAATCTAGCAAAGCTAAACTTGTAAAAGTCAAGGTTCAACTTTATAATGTAGATAACTATTGTAATACTAAAAAATAAAAATAGTTATCACAAGGAAGATTACCAACTTTATTCTGATATTAATAATAATAATGGGTGGATTTAAACCAGGGTAAAATATTTAAAAAGATAAAAGGAAAGATTTGGAAACTAATTTCATTTTATCAAGAAAGCATATAAAAAAATAGAAGTTGAATTTATTTAAATATGAAGCTCATTCAATAAATGAGGAGAATATTGCCAAAATAGTTGGTAATTAGAAGCACAGTTTAAAGTTGAACCTTTTTCAAGGAAATCAATAGAAATGGGGCTTTTCATGTCATAGAAAACTGTCACCATGTCTTTTTTTACTGATTGCTGTGCCTGGAACTTTTTGTTTACAAGAGAGTGTGTTGCTACTTCATGGACTCTCGTTTTAACTTAGGCTTGTAGCAATAAACCCAGATTTAGCCCATTTGTAAACATTTTCACACTAAATGTTTTTTCTATATATATTTTTCTTTCAATTTTGTATGATTTACACCTCTCATCTACCAAAAATTCTATGTCAAGCCAGGAAAACGGTATTTAATTTGCCACTATTTTGTATAGTCTCAAAAGAAATATTTTTGGAAGCTTGAAATAACTTTTACTATAAAAAAATGTATTTTTCTTTTTTCAAAAAATCCCCTTATTTATTGAATGACCCAAAAATGATTATCAAAAATGTAATCACCTTCATTTTTAAAGACTTCAGACCAATGAACCCAAGAAAAGAACAACTAATTAGGATAGGAGATTCTTTCATAATCACCAGATTTCCATTTATTTTGATCACTGAAACATTTCATATATGGCAGAAAATTCAGAAATGAAGAGGTTAAAAATGGTCTTTCAAAGTTTTTCAAGGAAAAGTCCATATTTCTTTAAATGTGGAATCAAAAATTTGCTTTCCTATTGACCTGCATTCACTGAAAATGAAGGGGATTACATTTTTGATGATAATATTTGAATAAATATAACTTACATTTACTTTTATATCCTTTCTGGTAAAATGTAATTACTTTCTGTATATAGTAGTAAATAATATTTAAAAGTAGAAAGCCATCCCAATTTCAGATTACAATAAGTTGATACTCTTTTTTAATTTAAACACTTTAGCTTGACTGCAAACAGTATCCTTAAAATTCAATCATTAAGTTGCAAATTGGATAGAAAATTGTTTTATTCTCTAAGTTAGCACATTTCAATGCTATTGTACCAATAAAAATCTGCTACAATGTGCAATTTTTACTGTGTTAAGGTAACATATATACAAAAATCAGATTATGATCCTCATAGATTCTGTTTTGATATTTTATTTAAATCTATGATAAATTGGAATCAAATGATAAAATTAATTCCAAAATCAATGATTGCCTCGCCAGCAATTTTAAAACTGTGTTAATGTTTAGTGACTTTGCAAGTTTTGAATGTTGATACAATGTGCATATTGATATAATCTGTGTTTGGTAATATTTGAATATTGATACATTTATCAAATCATAGTAATTGGCATCATGAATTTACATTTTAGATTTCAATTTTATGCACAGTGGATTGTCCAATACATTGTTAAGATTAAAAACCAAAACAAAACCATTAATGTTTAGTTGGAATGGCTAAAATATTCAATGAACTTTCAGAAATTCAAATTGGATACAAGCTTCATCATGATTTCATAGATAAATTAGTTACAAAATCTGAGAATGTATAAGCATCTGAATATGGTCAAAATTGTAAATAGAAATATATTGTTTATCAACAGTACAGGTAATACAGCATATGGTAATGGGTAACAAGCTGATCTCACAAATCATTACAACTGATTTGTGAGTTTGACCCTCCCTAGGTGGCTTATATTTGTCAACTTGTGCTAAATTGAGCTAAGCTTTGTAAATAAGACTTTATACAGGGTGGAAAAAAGTGACTATTCTACATTTAAAGAAAATATCTTGCCTATCTTTCAGACTAATACCTTTAGGAAAGGTATTGAAGCCCCTTATTTTCCCAGCTTTGGGTTAAATCATATCACAACTAGCCTTTTACAAAGATGGCTTTGGCATTAGATACCCAACAAAAGTTGATATGCCATTAAACAAAGAAACCAAATGAAACAGATGATTCTAGTCAAATAGAAGTGGGATTTTTAGAAAATGCAATGGAATATTGAAAATATACTTATGATTTCAATCAAACATTTCCAAATAAATCAAATTTTGGCATCAAATAACCCAAACCTAAACTGAAAGCTTTTCTCAAGAATGTGATTTGGTTAGGTTATTTAATGCTTCATCCTTTTATATATTTATATATACATATGTATATATATATATATATAGTGTTAATAACTGGTCCATTGTCAAAATGGTTAGTATGATCGCAAATGGTCGGGGCAACCATGTCTCAATTCCAGGTCTTGTCATACCAAAGATTTAAAAAATGGTACTTGATACCTCTTTGCATTATAAGGTATGGATCAAGAGTAAGTGGATCAATCCAAAAGGAAAGGAGTAGAGCCCTCATCTCTGCCTCAATGTAGATTCTATTGAAAAGGGAGCATTTGGGTTACCCTTGACTACTGTCAGCTAACTTACTTGTACCTATATATTTGTAATTTGTAAGTGAATAGTTTGAAGGTTACTTTAATTCTAAACATCTTAGAGCTCATTTGTTTGCAAACAGTTTAAATGGTTTCAGGTATTGTGACTGACCCTCAGTCATCACCTTCTAGTACCTTTAAAGTTGGGTACTTGTTTGTCACATGGAGCAACTGTTAACAGCCTATTTAGCTTAATAAGTATCAAAGTGGAGTATTGCAAATCACTTGACCACTTCAGTAGCCATGTCTCTGACTGCTTAGCAAAAAGAATCCCATCCTCAAGTATTATTGGTTGCCACCCAGGTGGTCTCATTGGGAGAAGAGAGTTTACCCCTCTATGGAGTTGTAGTCAGTGTATTCTCCAGTTCAAGCCCAAAGGGTGGAATAAGATAGGAATTGATTGAATTAATTGGGTTTTATGGCATAATCATCATTGTTGGTTATTTAATGTCAAATCCTCTTTATATATATATATATATATATATATAATTTGTAAACACATTTTGTGGATAAAATTTTTTAAATGAGTTTGAGCTCATTTGTTTTGCACACTGTTAAAGGGTTTTAAGTATTGCTATCTAATATAAACAATTCCATTTGCTCTTAATTATTTGTTTACACACAGTCAAATAGTCCCAAGTATTGCTATGTATCATTAACAATTCAATTAAACATAAGTCATAAGTTTACACGCTGTTAAATGACCAAACAGTTCTATTTCAAACAATTCAATTTAGCACAAGTAATTTTTTTCACTCAGTTTAAATGTCAAACAGTTCTATTTAACCCATATATAGGACCCAATCAAGTGCTACCACTCTGGGCCAGAGAGGACCAGAGAGCAATGGCAATGAAAGGGTACTCAATATTACTGGAGCCTCGCCATCAGATTGTTTAGTGTCATATCCAGGAGACTCATCAAGGGAGTTATAACCCTTTGCAGAGATGTAGTCAATGTATTTTACAGTCCCAGCCTGCTGGGCTAAAGATAATAGGAAGATGCGGAAAACATTAAAAGAGATACAATGGTGTAGCTTCATGTCATGTAAAAAGGGATTCAGAGGCACTTTGAATGATGAAAACTTTGCTAAAATAAGTATATTTAATGCTAAGTGGGTTATTTTGAAAAAATGAATGCTTCATTCATTGTTCATTTATGTCTAGGTAAAGACAGCTTCAATATTGATACCTTTTGAACACACTACATACATCACTGATAAGAACACCGGTTGGATACCAAACTTGCATAAAAACACTCATAATAAACAAGTCTTAATGTTCAAATAACATTATTTTCAACAATTATACTTATATTGGCTTTTTATTCATAACTTCAGGTCTGACCTTCCATATTTCCAATGAAAACAAGCATTACTATCATATCCATGATCAGTCAAGAAACAAAACTCAACTGAAATTATGAAAAAAAAAAATATCCAATGGAATAAGAACATTGAATGCCAAGGGAACTATATTGCAAAAAATTAATGTTTCATGCATCATTCATTTTTATCTTGGTAAAAACAGTTTCAGTCTTGATATTTTCTGAACACTTCATATAAAAAAAAAAGGCTTTCTCAATCACACATAATGTTGTCATCATCAAATCATGCTGATAGCATGGAGTTCCCTGTCAAAGAGTCACCGTAATCTTTCAATGGTTGTTTTTTTTTGGTGGGGGGTTCTCATCGATAGATGCCACTCTTATAGATGAGGTTGGTTGATGATTATCTGTGTTTCTGTCACAGATGTGACCTGGCATTCTTCCAAGGAAGAAGACACTCCAGCAGGTCACAAAGAGAGAGAGAGAGAAAAAAAAGAAAGGTTTATACTTAAGCTTTGAAACTTAGTTTTAACTTAGTGTAAGTCAAACTTCTTTTTTTATTTTAATCATAGTTTCAATTTTAATCTTACATACTTATTTGAGCCGTATTTTTTTGAAAAAATTTTTATCCAATGTGATGCTTTTATTCTATTTTTGGACTCTCTCTTTAAAATTGATATGTAGAAGAGGGAATAAAAAGTTGTAGCAAAACACTTTGACGACAACAACAAATATTTTAACTTGTATCAATACAATATTAGTGACCACATAAAATAATGTCATCTATTCATCCAGCTTCAAACTGAATGGAATGGAAAACTTAATTCTAATTATACACCTAGTTGTGAAAATATTCTAAAGGAGGGGTTACATTTTACTTGTTAGACGCATAAAAAAAAACAGATAGAGTACTCCTACTTTACTATTATTCCACAAGATGATCATAATTTAGGGATTTAAAAAAATTCTATCCAATTTGATGCTTTTCTGTGTTTTCCTTATTTGCTCTCTCTTCAAAACAGCCCCATAGAAGAGGGAATAAGAATAAGTTGTAGCAAAACACTTCAACAACAAAGAATATTCTAATTATTAATAGAATATTCAGTAACCATATAAAATAGTGTCCAGCCTCCAATCACCAAAGTATGAACCCCCTTATCCTCCCAGCTATGGGTTAAATAGTACCACTACTGTTCTTCTAGGAGAATGGCTTTGGCATTAAATAACCTACAAAGGTTGATATGTCATTAAACAAAGAAACCAAACCGAACCAATCCAATCCCTAAAGTTCAGTTAAAAATGTGAATCACAAGATGGATTACATAGTTGATTTCAAATCCTCTGATAAGGCTGTTTGCACTTCACATAGCCCTAATACCTTTAGAAAAGGTATGACTTCAACTATTTTCCCTCTAATTATGAGTTAATAGTAAGGTACTATTTACCCAACCCCTCCGCTCGGGCAGGATATGACACAAGGTCAATTTTTAAGCGGAGTTTAACAGGTTTGAATTCAGAGTTTTCCTTCTCCTAGACTAATTGCCTCACCAAGGCTGAAGAACCTAGTCTGTCCTACTATTTACCCATAGCTGGAGGGAGAATAATTGGATTCATACCTTCCCCAAGGGTATTAGTGCTATGTGAAATACAATCAGTCTCGTCCAGGATTTGAACTCGAGTCGCCGTGTTCATTTCCCTACGACGATAACGACTACACCACAGGCACCTCCACTGAGTTAAGGAGTTAATAGTAAGGTAGTCTTGGCTCTTTAGCCTTGGTATAGCAAGTGATTTAAGAGAAGGAAAACTCTAAATTCTAATCAGTCATATTCTGCTAAGAAATGACTTGCATGCTGCTTGTGGTGAAGGGACTGGGTAAATATATACAGTTATTTTTCTTTTTGTTTCTTTGTTTTAATGGTTTGGTTTGGTTTGGTTTCTTTGTTTAATGGCATGTCAACTTTCATAGGTTATTTAATGCCAAAGACATCCTTGTAGAAGAACAGTAGTGGTGTGTACCATAGGACCAACATTTTGTGCTATAAAGAAAGAAGTCCGCAGAAAAAGAAATACTCAAACTCAAAGGTAAGGGAAGAAAATATAGCAGTCAGTTTTATTCAGCTATGATCGCAGCAACTCGAAAAGTTCATTTTAGTTGCATCCTTCTTCTCCCTTCCTCTTGGTGGTGACAGGGTGTGGGTGAGAGCTGGCTGTTTGACACACGCCTGTCATAGCAGATAGGTAGTAGCAGACTAGGGTAGGATGGGTCGGGGCCTCCAGAACCTTTAATGCACCCGTTTTGACAACTGCCTTCAATTCTGCCAAAATCTCATTACTTGTTTTCTAATATAGAGATTTTGGAGAACAAATCGAAGATCCTCGAATGTTTGATGTCACTAGTAAAACACATGATAATACATCTGTGATTATTTTAAAATCACGTCTAACTTTGCAGGTCATTCTGCCCGCACGCGCTAGTCTTGTGACACCTTCACTGATTGACAACAGCGCCCGTCCGTAATATTACAGTGGTACTATTAAACCCAAAGGTAAGTGGATAAGACATTTCATACCTTTCCTAATGGTATTAGTTTGTAAGTGGACATAATAGAGCAACTGGTGTTTGAATTTACTATGATGTCACAGACCAGTAGATTAGCTACTATAACACGGGGACTCCTCTTCCAATATAGGGATGATTTTTTATGATAATGAAGATTTGTGTTGAATTCAGAGTTTTTGTTTTACTAGATGGGTTATTTTACCAAGGCTAAAGAACGCAGTCTGCCCTACTATTTAGCTATACCTCGAGGCAGAAAAGAATTCATGCCTTGCTCAATGACATTAGTGCAAAAAAAACCAAACAAACAGACTTATCCAAGATTTGAACTCTAATCATCAAAGTCATTTCCTGTGATGATAAATGTTATACAATGTGCACCTCCAGAATTTCAAGGGAGTATAGATTTGATATGTCATGTAAGTCGAATATATTTCTTTATGTATCGCCATAAGATATAGCTCAAGTATCACTTATATATGCATATAAAAGACAGGAGAGAGATACGCTCCCCCATGGGGGTTGAGCACTCTGGCGAAGGAATTGTCGGCCGCCCCTAGCGTAATGCAAAGCTCTTCATAAGAATTGAGCACTCTGGTAGCCGATAGGGTATAAAAAAAAAAAAAAAAAAAAAAAAAAAATGTAAACAAAGGCTGCTGCTGCTGTTGCTAAAAAAATAAAATACCTTAAAATTCCCTTAGCCAACGTAGTCCGCTTGTAGCCGTGTGGTCTGAAGCCTTAGTCTATCGTAAAGTTGGACGGGTTTCGATCCCGGCTTCGAGCGTCCTGCAGGTCTAGCCACACTGAAGAGTTCTGATAGAACAAAACAGTCTGTCTGTGGATGACAATATATATATATATATATATATATACAGAGAAAGAGAGAATATGTATATATATATATATATATATATATATATATATATATATATATATATATATATATATATAATATGGTCAGAAAGAGAGAATACATATATATAAGATGAGAGAGACTGATTCATATGTACATATATAAGTTGACAGAGAGATTAATATATATGATGGAAGAGAAAGTATACAAACAACCATCTTTTCATTTTGAACTCTGCTAATGAAGTTCATTTCCTATGACAATGACTATTAAACTGTGTGCCTCCATGCCATTCACTCCTTTTTTCATATGTATATATGTATGTATAGTAGTTGTATTGTTATTGAGGGTAGTTGTATCAGTTCAAGAGTAAAATGAATATTTTAAAAGCATATTTTTTTCCTTTATAATTAAAAAATAAAATGAGAAAAGGCTGAGGGTTTTAATTGCTTAATTTTTATCAAGTTAATATCAAATTTAAACTCTGTTTGCTCTCATCTTGAATTTCAGATTCTGGTGCAATTCAGGATATTTGCCAAGACAGCAGTAACATTATTAATTAACTGCAAATAAATACAATAAAATCAGATTAAGCTCATATGTGTCTTTTTGTTTCAGTTTTTGTTTTCTGTGTTTATGTGCACACTTGCTGCTTTGTATTTTTGTGTGTCCACTTGCATATATCTGTGCATAGGCACGTATTTTGGATATGTTTGCTTAAATCTGTGCTTTTCTTTATTTCTTTTTCTTTGGGAGGAAGGGATTGATTGTAAAGTGGAGAGTAGCAGTTTTCTGTCAAGGACAGATTAGCAAATATTAATATTCTGCCTCAAATAAAAGTTAGAAGAAAGTGTAACATTTGAAAGAGGAAAAAAAAAAAAATAGCATAAAATCGTATTTTCTAAAATAAAATAAAAAAAAGGCTTCTAAGTGAATTATGATTTCAATTAAATTGTCTTGGATGACCATGTTTCAGAAGTGGTCCTCACTCACAACCAAAAGGGATTTCATTTGTGTTCATTTACACCACAAAGTATTCTGGGAGTTGTGACACTTTAATTAAATTTTCTCTTCTTTAGTTTTGTATTTTTAGGCATTATTTAGTTTTAAAATTGCTGACGAGGCAGTTGTTGATTTTTAAATTCATTCTACTGTTTGATTCCAATTTACCACTGAATATGAAAACAGAACAGTTTAGTTTGGTTTGGTTTTATGGCATATCAACCATTGTAGGTTATTTAATGTCAAATCCTTTTCATACATATATATTAAATGTATGATTACTAAACACATTTTGTTGATTATATTTTTAAATAACCCAGGGCTCATTTTATGCACACATTTAAATGGTTTCAAGTATTGCTATTCAACACTAACAATTCAAGTAAATATCAGTCATTTGTTTACACACAGTTCAATGATCAAACAGTTCTATTTCAAACAATTCAGTTTAGCATAAGTCATTTGTTTGCACACAGTTTAATTGTCAAACAGTTCTATAGGACCCTATCAGCTGCTACCACTCCGGGTCAGAGTGGACCATGGAGCAATGGCAATAAAGGAGTACTCCACATTTCCCAAAGCTTCAGAATTACTGGAGCCTCACCATTAGATTGTTTAGTGTCATATCCCTGACACTTGTTGGTGGAGTCTTACTCCTCTGTAGATATACAGTCAGTGAATTCTACAGCCCCAGCCAAATGCACCAACCTTAACACAAAAAAAAAGCATATTGTAGCAGTATTGGTATTATAGAGTTAAAAGGCACTAACTTAGAGAATCAAGCCATTTTCAATCCAATTTGCAACTTATCAACTGAATTTTAAGGATAGAATGTGCAGTCAACTAGAAAATTATGAGTGTTTTGAATGAAAAAAAAATATCCACTGAATATAATACCAAATTGGGATGCCCATCTGCTTTTGAGTATTATGTTTTTTTTTCATATATTAGAGTGTTTAGAAAGTAATCATTTTTTATCAAACAGAAAATAAAAACAGATGTAAGTTAAATCTATTCAGATATTATCATCAAAAATGTTATCACTTTCATTTTCAACAGCTACAGCACAACAAACCTAAGAAAATATAAGATTATTAAGATGGGACATTCTTTCATAATCACCAGATTTAGCATCAACAGAATTTCATTGTTTTGATTGCTGAAACATTTCATAAGTAGCAGAAAATTCAGAAACAAAGATGTTGAAAAGGGTCTTTCTAACATTTTCATGGGAAAAGTCCATATTTCTTTAAATATGGAATCAAAAACTTGCTTTCCCATTGGGCTGCATTCATTGAAAATAAAAGTGATCACATTTATATCTAGGTTATATTTAAATAAATATAACCTAGATTTGCTTTTATATGTTCTCTAGTAAAACCCAATATAATTTCTTCTTTTTATCTTTTTAAGTATTTTACCTTGTTTAAATCCACTCGTTATTATTACTAATATCAGAATGAAGTTGGTAATCTTCCTCATGGTAACCATTTTTATTTTTTAGCATTACAATAGTTATCTACAATATAAAGTTGAACCTTGACTTTTACAGGTTTAACTTTGTTAGATTTGATTACTTGAAACTGCAATCAATAATTAAATAAGAATTTTTGTGACCTACTGCAGACAATTGCAGATAACACTTATAGACCAGTGAATGCATAGAAAAGTAAAATTATTTTATACATTTATTTTATGCCATCTATTGCTCATAAATAAGTATACCCGCCCCCCAATTTATATAAAGTTAACTTTCTTCTGAACCTAAGACACCAATGGAACATTGTACAATCAATATGGATATTATTAGATATTATTCATTAACAAACTCTAAAGCATTAAAAATCTGTAACAAAAAGAAGTTGAACACTTTGTGGCACCATAAGACAACTTTTCAGCCATTAAATGCAATCACTTCCAAAATCTGTAAATGATTTATCTAGCACATTCTATGAAGAATGTCAAAGCTCACCCTCTTGATAGTATCTGACACTGTCAGGATTGTTGATTAAATGTTGCAGGGAAATTTTTTAGTAGTTTTTAAAACATACTTTAAAAATAAATACCACAATTATTTGTGTAAAAAACACACTTATATAAAATACACCTTTAAGTACATTAACTTTGGACAAGGAAATTCTAGAAAAAACATTTTGCACTAACTTTAGCTAAATTTAACTTAAATTTAGCATTTATTCAACTTTTTTTTAGATGGGACTAACTAAAAATAAGAATTTATATAGTTTACATTGTCTTAAAATACAAAATTTACACAGAATTTAGAGCATGTACATAGACTTGTTCACACAAAAATAAGCTTGCAGTAAAAATAAGTTCACATTAAGAAAAACAAAATTATAAACAAACACACTTTCCAGTGGATATGGGACAAAACACATTAGTTTGGACTATGGATATAATGTAGTTTTGGTCATCCAGTCCCAAGTATAGTATGGCTTAAGGCTGGTAAAAAAACAGTTGATTATATAGTTCTCATGACAAATATGCACCAGTAACTTTTCGGTTGAAAATCTTTTAAAAATAGGGTGTCTTATACAAGATGTGTTTGAAAAGTAATGAGACTAGTATCACAAACAATTTATTTCAATTCCAAACATCAAACTACATGAGTTACCTTTCAAAATAATTCCCTTCAACTCTAATGCACTTTCCCATCCTTCTCTACGACATTTCTATGCACTGCTGAAAGGACTCTTCTAGAATGTCCTTCATTCCTGTCATTACAGTTCTCTTGATAGCCACCATGCCTTCAAAATGGATCTCCTTGAGCTTGGAGAAAAGAAAAAAGTTGTATGGAGCAAGATCAGGGGAATAGGGAGGGTTATTCCAGTATGAAAATGTTCCACTTAGCCAGTAGCAAATACATTGTTTTAGTGAAGCAGCCATGATTTGTCCTGCCACAACTTGTCTCTTCTCATGCACTTAGTGAAGTATATGCCACAGGATCTCCTTGCAGATTTGCTGATAGATCACGTGGGCTTATGGCAAGAACTCACAATGGACAATGGCCTTTACATTATAAAATGTGATCAACAGGACTTTATATTGCTTTTGTACCCTTTTTTTAACCTCTTCAGCCACTCAAAAATGTGTTATCTCCAAACACTTGCTTAAGTATTTCAAGCCCTTGTGACAGAGTTTTCCTCAAATGTCAGGTTTATTTGTTGCTTGGAGTTCATAGTTCATTCCTCGGTGCTCATAGCTGAATGACCTGAAAAAGAGGAGGTTCAAAGAAATGCATCTGAAAAAATAAATGCAATGGTCACAGAAATCTAAGATTACAATTATATACTCCCAAGATATCATGATAGATGATAACACAACCTGCTTATCCATCTTTTGCCCATAGTTCACACAACACATTCAGTGCTGTTACTTTTCAGACAGACCTTGTATACAAATGATAACTGTAAATGTCATCTTCATATAAGGGAGTGCTGAAAAGTTCTTGGACCAACCAGTGGGTGGGGAGATATTTTTAAGGGTAAGAGAAACTTGATAAATGTATGGAACTTGACTACCTGCAAACCCTTTTTGAGTTCCAGTTGTAACAATATTTCATGATGATATTGATGTTTCTATTTAGGAAGAAATGAAGAATTCTAATAAGCACTTCTTGGCTCTCTCCATTATACTGAGGATTTGGGATGATTAAATAATGATGTTTAATATGAACTAAGACCTCACAAAATTATCATTCACTTAGAGAATGAAGCAATTTCCAAACTATTTTCCAAGTAAGAGCTTTTAAAGTGTATCGCTCTAATATGACTCGGACTACAATGTGCAAGTTTTGCAGAGTTAGTTTGTTTGATTTGGTTTTATGGCACATCAACCATTATAGGTTATTTAATACCAAATCCATTTTTAGACATATAAACAGTTCTATTTCAAACAATCCAGTTTACCATACAAAAACAGTTCCATTTCAAGCAATTCAGTTTTGCATAAATAAACAATTAAGTTCTATTTGACCCATAGATAGGACCCAATCAGGTGTTACCATTCTGGGCTGGAGTGGACCTGGAAGTGATGGCAATGAAGGGGCACTCCACTTTCCCTAAAGCTCCAGTATTACTGGAGCCTCACCATCAGGTTGTTTAGTGTCATATCCAGGGCACTCCTTAGGGAAGTCTTACTCCTCTGCATAGATGCAGTTGGTGTATTCTACAGCCCCAACTGACTGGGCAATTTGCTGAGTTGGGGTGATACACAAGTATAATGAGTATTTTAGATTGTATGTAGATGCATGTGTGTTATGTTTCTTTATCCATTTTTAAATGTGTTGTATTTTAATCTTTTAGACCTATACTGTCTTTAAACTTTTTTTGGATCCCTCTGGTTCAAAGTAATTATTAAATTTCCATTTGAGCATGTATATATATTCATCAATTTTTTTTCTTTAGACTGTGACATGTGTGTCTGTACATTGCTGTACAAAATTATCATAAATGAAGCTGTATTTATCAAGACAAGAATGAAAAATGAATGAAATATTAATTTTTTTTAAAAGAGTCCTCTTGGCATTTAATACAATTATTCCATTCAGTCTTCCATTAGCTGAAGCACCTCTGAAACATTCTTTTGATATGGTGTGAAGTGTTGCTATTGTATTTCTTTTAATACCTACCATGTCTTCGAACCCTATCTTTGTGATAAATTTCCAATTTAGGAAATAAGAAGCTAGTTTTAGTGAGTATGAAGTGTGCAGTACTTGTACAACCCTGTATTTTACTAAAAACTGCAGACAAAAAGTTCTGAGAATTGACACTGATTTGTCTAGACTGCATCTCATAGTTCTCTCCCTTATATTGAGAATTTGAATGATTAAGGTTTGGTTGGTTGGTTGGTTGGTTGGTTGGTTGGTTGGTTTTTAGGCATGTCAAACTTTTTGGGGTTATTCAATAGCAAAATCCTTCCTTTTTGCAAGTAATTATATGGTTTCAAACAACAACAACAACAACAACAACAACAATAATAATAATAATAATAATAATAATAATAATAATAATAATAATAATCCTTTGCAAAGAATTATAGCATTGAAGAATAATTCTTAATAAAAATGATTTTCACATGGTTATATGGTTTTAAGAATTCTTACTTAATCCTAATAATTTCTAAGCAATTCTGTAAGAGGCTGGTTTTACAGCATGTCACACCTTGGATTATTTTATGCCAAAGCCAACTTAAAAATCATGCTCTGCAATTATATATGTTACAAAAATGTATCTTAAACAAGTGAACACTTTATAATTAGTTTCAACAACAATATTTAAAAAAAAAATTTAATAATAAAGTTTACAATCATTTTAAACAGTTAAAAGCTTTATACTTAGTTGTAAAATCAATGCTAAAAGAGCCAATGAATTAATGTAGATATTTACCAAACTCCTCTGCCATGAGCAGGATGCAACATGAGGTCAAATTTTTAAAACTGAGGACAGCTGGTTTTAATTCAGAGTTTTCCTTCTCTTAGACTAGTTACCTTATGAAGAAACCAGTCTCCCCAACTATTAACCCATAGAAGGGAGACAAGAGCAGATAGATTCATGCCTTTCTAAAAGGCACTAGGGCAAAGTGAAATAAAAATAAAGTTGGCGACCGTAGTCGAAGGTGACCTGAGGCTCCCTTTTCAATAGCTTCTACACTGAGATGTAGGAGAGGGTGCTACTCCTTTCTCAGGTTTGCTCCACTTATCCTTGATCCTTACCTTATAGTGTTGAGTGTTAAGCAAGGTGGCATCAAGTACCATTTTTTAAGTCTTTGGTATGACTTGGCCTGAGATTGAACCCTGGTCTCCCTGACCATTGGCAAACACTCTACTCATTTGGCCAAAAGTCTGGTGATGAAAGTGAAATACTATGTATCAATGTAGTTCAAAAATCTTAAACATTATCTCAAATAGATCCATTTGACCATATCGAACCTAAACAGAAACTACCACTTCATGGTGGAATGGACCTGGAAGTAATAGCAATAAATAGGATGACTCCACTCCCTTCAGAACTCCAGAATTGGTGCCTCAACATTTGATATAGATTAGTTTTATACCCAGGGTATGCATTTTGGGGTAGTTCTACCCTCAGTAGAGGATGCATTTAGCATATTCTAGACCCAACCAATGTTTCATGGCCTATCAACCTTTGTGTGTTATTTAGTCCTTGAACAACAGTAGTGGTACTATTTAACCCATAGCTGGAGGTATAATACTTTTCTCAGGAGTATTAGTCTCTAAGTGAACATAATGGAGTTCAAACATGCATACCCTTAGACCACAATTCAGCACTTTGGCCACTACACAATAAAGACTTCCTCTGAGGTGAAGGCAATAAAAAAAACATGAAATTCAGTATGAATACATGTTATAGAATTATCATTCAGTGACAGATTGGAGTGGAAATTCCTTTCTCCTCTTAGAGAATATAAACTAAATTGCTCTAATGACAACTGCACTATAATGTGCTGATTTTACTAGGTTACAGTCATATGTATACAAACATAAGAACTTTAGTAATATACTGATATCATCTGATAAGTCTGTATTTCAAGCACCTTATATTTATCTAGAAAATAGTATAAATAGTAAATTTTCTATGTAATCAAATAGTAAAAGCTTGAACCATTTTGACTGAGTAGATAACCAGAAAGATAGATCTGGTGCAAGACTGACTGGGAATAAATAAGATCAACATTCCACTAAATGGACTGTTTGATATGGAGATTGTAAATATTTTCAGAAAAAGGAATGACACACTTCATTTCACAAAACACAATCATCTTCCAACAGACCTAACGCCACTTTATTGATTTTCCTCTCATAATAAAAACAACTTTGAAGAATTCTATCTGAGGATTATGGCAGGTTTACCAAAATATTATTCCATTGTAAAAAGCAAGATTTGATTTTTAAAAGAATGATTGTTACAAGCGAGCATGAGTTCTCTCTTCTGGGCACACCATTACTACAAATATAATTTCCAATACTGACAGTATCTGGAGGCGTAGATGCATACATCATCTAAGAAACGCCTAAGCTTATTTCAACCAGGGTTTGTGAATTGGCTATGTGTTATAGTCAATCAATTTTGAAAAGATTTAATAGTTTTTACCAAACAGAAATCTCTGCACAGACACATGCCTAATGTAATAGACTTTTGTATTGTAATAATGATCTTAAGATAATCCAAGATTAATGAAATTGTAGGTGAACTTTTGAATTGCCTTAAAGAAAGATGATACTAAATAGATATGGACCATAAGCCTATGAAATTCGTACTCCAGAACAATAACTCAGTAATGTTGTAATCATGTTAATTTGGTACAAGGCCAAAAATATGGGACTTTTAGTAAGAATCAAACTTGATAACCATGGTCTGATAACCTAGTAAATAATTATTTACTAAGTTTAGCTTAGTTTGGTACAAGGTCAAAAATATAAGACTTCTGGTGAGAATCAATGGTCTGATAACTTAATGTTGCTGGTAATTTCCCCCCCCCCTTTCAATAGTAAATATATTTGTTTCATATATTTTTGCAGAGGTAGGGGATATAGATTAAGCAATAAACTGTTTAATTAATAGTTTTATGCTTGAAATTCCTTGATACTAATTTTACAAGGATAAAATAACTTATTTTTTAAACAGAGACTTTTCGATAAAAATACTGAAAATCTAGGAAGAGAATTTTGTTTTAAAATATGTGGAGTTGCCAAAAAGTTCTCAGACTGGGTAAGATGAAAAAAAAAAAATAACCCAGAACCATCCCATACACTGATTATTGAATAAATTTATCCCACAATTTAACACATTTGGCACATCTCTTGTCAATTTTCCCAAATTATTCAAAAGAAAAAATTCAAAATAAATTTATTAACAAATACCACTTCCTTCTTGAGTGAGTTGAAAACTTTTCAGAACTCTCCTTGCAAATGAATTTAAAAAGATGTTCTGCATGTACTTACATGCTTATGTACAGAAACAGATATACACATATATATAAGCACATTCATATCCATCTATCACAGTCTGTTAATCTCTATCAACCTTTCTTGATCTTCTTCTGATCTCTCTATTGTTCTGAGTAAAGTTTATTGGTGATAGGTATAACCAGAAACCCGTGGTGTAGTCATTATCGTCGTAGGAAATAGACACGGTGATACGAGTTCACATCCTGGATGAGACTGATTGCATTTCACATAGCACTAATACCCTTGGGAAAGGTATGAATACAATTATTCTCCCTCCAGCTATGGGTAAATAGTAGGACGGACTAGGTTCTTCAGCCTTGGTGAGGCAACTAGTCTAGGAGAAGGAAAACTCTGATTTAAAACCTGTTAAACTCCGCTTAAAAATTGACCTTGTGTCATATCCTGCCCAAGCAGAGGGGTTGGGTAAATATATATAACCAGAAACAAATTTTGAAAAAGTCTGTTGATTTAGATTGATACTTGAGTGTCACTCTAAGTCATTTTACAAGACTGACCTTAGTTTGACAAAATGTAAAAACAATGTGGCACCCAGTTTGATTTGGCTTAGTTTTATGGCACATCAACCATTGCAGGTTATTTAACGCCAAGTCAACTTTATACATATATATTAATATATGATTTGTTGATAAGATTTTTAAAAGAGCCTGAGCTCATTTTTTTTTTCACAATTAAATGGTTTCAAGTATTTATATCTAATTCTGTTAACTATTAATTATTTGTTTGCACACATTTAAATGGTTTCAAGCATTGCTATGTAACAGTAACAATTTAACATCAGTCATTTGTTTCCACACATTTAAATAGAAATACATGATATATAAGAAATTAGTTTGAGGGTAATTTCATTTTTAAATGAGTTAGAACTAATTTGTTTGTGCACAAGTATTACTATTCTTTCTACACATTTAAATGGTTTCAATTATTACTGTCTAACACTTATAATTATATTCAATATTAATCATTTGCTTTCACACAGTGAAGTGGTCAAAAGTATCGCTATTTAACACAAATTATTCTATTTAACATTACACATTTGTTTGCCCACAGATGGTCCCAGGTATTGCTATGCATTACAAAAAATTCAATTAAACATCAATCATTTGTTTACATACAGTTAAATCATCAAACAGTTCTATTTCTAACAATTGAGCATAAATCATTTGTTTGCACAGAGTTTAAATGTCAAATAGCTCTGACCCATAGATAGGAACCTATCAGATGCTACCACTCTGAGCCAGAGTGGACCTGGGAGCAATGGTAATGAAGGGGTACTCTGCATTCCCCAAAGGTCCAGAATTACTGGAGCTTCAACATCAAATTGTTTAGTGTCCTATCCAGGACACTTGTTGGGTTGATGTCTCTTCCCTTTGTAGAGATGCAGTCAGTGTATTCTATAGCTCCAGCTGACTGGCTGTGGCACTCAGTGAGAATTAAACTTTCTGACAATGTTCTGCTAGCCAAGGCATCTTTGATGGACAGGTGTAATTATTTACTAAGCTTAGCTTAGTATAGCTCAAGGCCAGAAGTATGGGGTACCTAGTGATAATTAAACTCCCTAACAATGGTTTACAAGCCAAACAAGCTAACTGTTGCATTTCTCAAGGCACTTTTGGTTGACATGTAGTCATTTACTAAGCTTAGCTTATTTCAAGGCCAGAAATATGGGGCACCCATTGAGAATCAAACTCACTAACAATAGTCTGGTAGTCTAGCTTGCTAACTATTATACTATGCATGGTCCCTTGAATGTTAGCTGATTTTTAAAAAAATACAATTAACTTTTACAACATTTATTTAAGAAAATATGGAAGGCCATTTAAAACATGATTTTTACATTTTATACTTAAGAGTCCGAGCCAGGTTAGAGAGGAACTAAACGATGAAGAATGTAAGTTGGAGAGAAATTAGTAAATAATAAGATTTTCATTTCATATATTTGTAATTAAAGGTTTTACCAAAGAAAAAGCCAAGAGAGAGGTCAGCCAAAGGTTTGAAGGTTGTGGCAGAAAATAGTCTAAAAATCTTTAACAAAGAACTTCAGTGAATTAACTGGAATCATTTCAAGTCATTTGAAGAATTGGCAAGAAAAGAAATCTTGATAAATTGGTTCCATTTGAAATGCACAAGGAACCAAAAAATCAGATAAATGGATGTCGGCATTAATCACATTCAATGATATGTAATTAATCTGTCTTTGTTTTGTATCATTACTTGTGATGAAAATATATTTCATAATAATTGAAAACAAAAAATACTCAACTATTGGATGCAGATGAGAAGCTAACATATTAAACAAAACTACATTTTCATTATGATCAGTGTTTAGTTGTGGAATCTTCTTTCAAAATGGTCAACCATTTATTGTATCTTTAAAATATCATTCTCCATATTTAATGCACTTACAAAGAGCAGTTTAAAATATAATATTCAAAATTCAAGAAAACAGTAACCAGTCAGGGTTGGTGTGTAACATTATCTACCCTCATATTACAAAAATAGCATGATCAAAGTTTAATCAAGGAAATCATACATGAATATACTCACATGAGTATCCTCTTGATAGTTAGTCACAACATTGGGTTATTGGGCCTTTGACAATTGTTCAAGTGTCTACCATAGCTGATAATCTTCTGGGAATTTCAAACCAAACATTTTCAGTCTGGAGTCGTTTTATGCCTAGAGGTTAAAAAACTGTGTATATTGTATGTTTATATTTACATTTTTGGTGTAGTTTATTAAGTTTTTGGCACACAGTTATATGATATTAAGTATTCCTATCTAATTGAAATAATTTGCAAACAAATCTATTTGACCCATATATAGGAACTTAGCAGCTACCACCATTTTGGGTTTTAGTAAAACTGGGAGTTATGGCAATGAAGGGACACTCCCCTGATCACCAAAAATTGATCTCACTAAGAATTCACAAAAAGACAAAAAAAAAAACAAACTGTTTATCTTGTTTCAGCATTTGTTTTGGGTTTGATTTCTTTATTTTAATGACAGGTTATTTAATGCTAAAGCCATCCTTGTAGAAGGACAGTCGTGATACTATTTAACCAATAGCTGGTGGTGGAGATAAGAGGGTTCATCCCTTTCCTAAGGGCAATAGTCAAAAGGTAAACATAATAGCACAACTGGAATTGGAACTCACTTACTATGATGTTGCAATCCAGCACATTAGTCACTCTGCTATGGGAATTCTTTCCCCATTTATTTATAAGTTCTCAAATTCTGATGACTTCTCTACCATGTTAACCCAATAACTTCCAGAGCAGAGAGAGAAATTTTAAAAACTTTTCTTTAATAATTTGCATGAGAATCTTGCAAAAAAAAATACATACATACTTAATTCAATATTGATATAAATATTTATTATATGTTCAAAGGTTCCACTCTATTGATGGGACATTAGCAGGATCTGCTAGTCCTAATCAGTAATGAAAGTTCTGTTTCATAAATGGGATAATGACATCTATTGGGTTAATCTAATCATACAAGATAGTTGCATTGTGGGGCTTTCTTAAAATTTGCTAAGCTTTTCTTAGTTTGGCACACAGTCTTCAGGTTGCTAACAGTACCTGCTACTCCTAAGTAATCACTCATCTAAATACTGAACTATTTGATGATTGCTTAACTTCTCCATTATTTTCTTATTTGCTAAGCTTTTCTTAGCCTGTACACAGGTATCAGTTTGTTTACAGTACCTTCTGTTTCTGATTAACCACACATCTAAGGACTAAACAGGTACATCATTGCTTAACTTTGGTGATCTGACAGAAATTGATGCTTTCATTGTGACTTGATGACTTAGCATTTTGTAATCATATAATTCTCAAAAGCCAGGAAATAAACCTGTGAGTAATTTCCATTTTTATGAGCATCAGTTATCAAATCACAAACACTACAACCCAATACTTGTGTAAAGTAAAATCTCTACAGAAAGAGAAAAGAAAAGACTCAAATATCCAAATTTAAAATAAACACAAAAGAAAAATAAAATGCTTTTCCATATAATTTTGTATTCTAACAATATTTTTGGTTGGTTGGTTGGTTCATTTTACAATATAACAACCCTTCTTGGGTTATTTTGATGCTAAAGTCAGTTTAACAATTATAATCTTTAATTATATACGGTTGAGAAATAAGAGGGTCGATGACCAAGATTCTCTCATGGAATGTGACCAGATAAGGTTTATTTTTCAATATTGTCCTCCTTGCAATTCACACACTTCTTCCATTAGTGCTGCAATGCTTGGATCTCATTGGTAAAAATGTTATCAACCGCAGATATGACATCATCATATGAACTTTCAGCCCACCTTTGTATGTGTTTATAATCATTTTAAACAGGTAAATACTTTTAGTTTCAGTATCAACATTTTAAGAGCTAATCTAAGTTCAATCGGTTTAAACAAGGTAAACAGTTCATATCTAGTTGCAATATCAATGTTTTAAAAGCTAATGTATTTATACAGCTCCCCATCATTTTAAACAGGTAAACACTTCATACTTGGTTGCAATATCAATGTTTTAAGAGCTAATCTATTAATAAAGTTCCCAATTATTTTAAATGGGTAAACACTTCATATTTAGTTGCAATATTAATGTTTTAAGAGCCAATGTATTAATTAAGTTCATAAAGTTCACAATCATTTTAAACAAGTAAACACTTTATACCAAATCTCAATATCAATGTCTTACGGTTTGGTTTCTTTGTTTAATGGCATATCAACTGCTGGGAGTTATTTAATGTGAAAGCCATCTTCATAGAAGAACAGTAGTTGTACTATTTAACCCATAGCTAGGATGATAAAGAGGGTCATACCTTTCCCAAGGGTACAATGTTTGAAATGCTAATGCATTAATGTCATTCAAAATCTTTGTAAAGATTATTTTAAACAGATCTATTTGACCTGTTAATAAGACCCTAACATATGCTACTAAGATTATGTTAGTTTGGCACAAGGCCATACACATAAAACAATCTGTGAGGATCAAACTCTCTACAGTACAGTGATTGGTAACATTCTCTTAGCTAGAAACCTTGAAATTTCATTTAGAACAGTACAAAGACAGAGGTTTGTGGGAGACATCATGTTTGAGTTTACAGAATATTCTTCATGGGTTATTTTATGCTGCAGTCAGTTTAACAATTATGGTATTTAATTATATGCAGTAGAAAAATCTATCGTCACAGGTAAACACTTCATTATCTCAAACAGATATATTAGACCTATATATGAGAATCAACAAAGTACTATCAACTCTGGGTCAGAATGACCCTGAGAGTAATGGTAATAAAGGAGTGACTCCACTCTCCCCAAAGTTACAGAACTGGAGCCTTACCACTGAATTCATTAAACTTCAATTTAGTGTCATAGTCAGGACATACATTTTGTTGGGATTTACTCCTCCACAGGGATGCTGTGCATGTTTTTTAGGTTCCATCCACAAGGCAGGCACCCAGTCAGGAATAAACTTACTATAGTAGTTCAAAACTAAAATGTTTATTCAGTGGGATGTTCTATCTTTTTCATCATATAAAACCGACAATCATGGATCTTAGTTTTGGAGAGAAAAAAACAAACTTATCTGCAAAAATGAAAGAGAGCAGGGTGACTGGGAGATAAAAGTCGTCTTGTACTTGAAAAAAAATTCCCAACATGATCAATGTTTATTCATAAGAAAGATAATCCAGATTTAGGATTATCTTTGTTAGATATTCTTCCCAATTTAGCAAAGTTAGCTTATTTGGTTTAATGGCATATCAACCCTTAATAGTTATTTACTACTTAAAATGTATATTTATATGATTTGCAAGTAAATAGTTTGTAGGTAACATTATTTTTAAACAAATTGGAGCTCATTTGTTTGCACACAGTTAAAATATTTCCAAGTGTTGATATCAAACACTAATAGTTCTATTCAACATTATTCATTCATTTGCACACAGTTGAATAGTTTCAAGCACTGCTACATAATATTAATAATTCAATTTGACATTAATCATTTGTTTACACATAGTTAAATGGTTTCAAGTATAGTAAATGATAAAATATTTCTATTTGATCTATAGATGGGACCCAAACAGGTACTATCACTCCAGGTTAAAGTGAACCTGCGAGTAATGGGAATGAAAGGGTACTCCACACTTCCCAAAGTTCCAGGACTGGAGCCTCACCATTAGATGTTTTAGGGTCATATCCCGGACTCTCATTGGTTGAGGTTCTTACCCCCACTATAGAGATGCAGATGGCATATTATACAGTCCCAGTGAACTAGACTTTTTTCCCCAAAAAATTTGAAACACTGGTACATCCCATAGTATCAAATAAGGCTCAGACAATCCTCCCTATAAGTCAGTTGCATCATTAGAAAAGTCTTCATAAAATTTTTTTCCATTGGAAATTTGAAACAGAATTTCTAACAAAAACTCTTTTAATGTTCATCTTGGGAAAATAACAGTGATTGTTATTAGAAATAGATTAGGTGACTTGAGTTCAAATCTTGAGAGAATCTGTTTGCATTTTACATAGCACTAATACCCTTGGGGAAATGTCTCCTCCCAGCTATGGGTAAATAGTACAGCAGACTGGACTTTTTAACCGTGGTATAGCAACTCATTTAGGAGAAGGAAAACTCTGAATTCAAATCACTTGCACTCCACTGAAAAATTTAGTCTTGTGTCACATCCTGAAAACTAATGTGGTGTGATAATTATTTTCTTTTAATAAAAAAGGTGAAAGTCAGTGTTTCAAAACATTTTGGTTACAGGAATAGTGTATAAAAGAAATTTTGCTAGTCAGTACAAGATTATTTTCAGGCTTCTTGGAGAAGATGCCACTAATAGTTTAAGATTTAAAACTTAAATGGATCTTTAATCCTCAATTAAGCCTTTTAAGTAAAGATTGTTGTTGAACATAAAATTTTGAAACAGTATTTTTTTTCATTTGCAGAGAAGGTGCCAAAAATATAAATTGATGATTAGATGCCCAAATGGACCTTAAAATCTTGAGTCTTTTAAATTAATATAACAGTGTAAGGTTGAATTTTAAAGTTGCAGTTTTTTTCCTTCTTAGCAGAAAATGTATTTATGATAGAATATGAAAAACAAACAGATTTTGGGACATGAAAGCATAATTGAACTCGATGTTTAATCTGAATACAAGCACTGGTAAAGTTTCATAAGTGCATTATTCATTATTATACATATCAGAATGACCAGATAACAATATACTTTGTACAATAAACTATTAAAGGCATGAATCAATCCGTTCTGCATCTAGCTATGGGTAAATAGTAGAGCAGACTGGATTATACAGCCTTGTTTAGGTTTTATTTAGTTTTGTTTTATGGCATATCAATCATTGTAGGTTACTTAATGCCAAATGCATTTTTATACATTTTAACAATTCTATTTCAAACAATTCAGTTTAGCATAAATACACCGTTTAATTCTATTTAACCTACAGATAGGACCCTATCAGGTGCAGCCACTCCCGGCCAGAGTGGACCTGGGAGTGATGGCAATAAAGAGGTACTCCACATTCTCCAAAGCTCCATCATAACTGGAGCCTCACCATTAGATTGTTTAATGTCATATCCAGGACACACATTGAGGGAGTCTTACCCCTCTGCAGAGATGCAGTCAGTGTATTCTATAGCCCCAGCTGACTCAACCATTAGCCTTGTTTAGGAAAAGAAAAATTTTAAATTCCAACCAGCTTTACTCTGCTTAAAAATTGACCTTAAAAGGCTGTTAAAAATTCACAGGAGCCTCTTCTAGGCTCTCCAGATGTACTAGCTGCACCACCTTCTCATAGGCACTGGTTATAAACATGCAAAGATATCGCATTGACGAACTGTTTTAAAGGTTTCACTTCTTTTTGGACAGATCTACTGTGTACATTTATGTATAGATAGATTTAAATCATCATACATTAGTGCATTTGCTTGTGTGTGCATATTTTATATATGCTTGTGTGCCAGTATTTTCTACCCTCTTTCATTATGTATGTGCATGTTTGCTGGTGTATGTGCTTCTGTGTGTTTGTTCATATGTTTGTTTTTATGCATCTAGGATGTATGCTGTTTGTTTGTACATTTGATTCTTGTCTCTTCGATTAGAGCTCCATTTGAGCATATAAGCTCCACTTATCTCTTAATCAGAAAAAGAGTTTTCATTTTTCGAAAAAAAAAAAATTCATTGTTAGTGAATCTTTTTAAATATAATTTTTCTTACATAATCTCTTCTTCTCAAAAAACAAAAAAAAAATAAATAAGTAAAAAAAAAAGAACTAAAAAATATGAGGAAAATCCTCAGAATCTTCTCTTTTCCCCTCTTCCTGGAACACACACAAGAATCAATGCCTTCCCTGCCCCTCCCTCTAAAAAAGCAAAAAACAAAAAAAAACAAATGCCAAATTCATAGATTGTATTAAGAGCTACATTTTTTCTCTTCTAACCTTTCTGGGAATGTGGGTGGTTGCATGCTCATGGTAAGCCATATATATCTGTTTCTCTACTCCCAACTGATGTTGTTTACATAGATTTGGAATCAAAGCTTCTTTTATTTAACACTTGTAAAAATTTATAGTAAAATTATGATTAATTTGAACAGTAGGCCAGATGAAAAGAGAAAATATCCCAAGAGCTATATGGGGGAGCTGAAAGGTGATTGTTACTTGCAATCACTTGACTATGGCCCAAAATGTAATGAATCATGATACACTATCAATTTTGGACCGTGACAGAAGGAAAGACAAGGTAACTTGCAACCTGCGAAGGCCCATCTCAAAAAATTTGAGTAATAAAATGATAATCATACATTATATATATATGTATATATATATATATATATATATATATATGCATTAAGGTCAGTCAAATGTTTTGCAATATTTTGGTACATGAGACACAATTTGGGAACTCCAGAAATTTTTGCCAAGGTTGTAAAGGTGACAAACTACACTGTCTTGGAGCATAGTCTCAGAATCTGTGGTTTTGGGTATATATGATCTTACCTGACCATTAAGGCTCTTGCAACCTGAGCAAAATTTCTTCAATCTTCAGGTTATTGTATTGTGATCAACTGCATTTTCAGTTTTTACATGACAAATGTTTTTGGTTGATTCTATGGTGTTATGACTTAGCTTCAACTCATAAAGCCTAAGTTCCCAAATTAGAATACATTGCATGTTTATCTGTACAGATTTCGAATCACACATGGATTGAAGGAATGCATAATGTGTCAGCACACTAACCACCATGATATGACCACCTACAGCATGTACCTTCCAAGGTTTGAACTGCTCTGGTCATATGATAGATGTACCACAAATTAGCATGCACCAAAGTATTATAAAACTTTTGACAGATCCTAGTTAAAATTTAAAATTTATATGAATTGTTTGATTAACTACAAGTGTGCGTGTGTGTGTGTGTATATATATATATGTACATATATATATATATATATATATATATATATATATATATACATACATATATGTATATATATATATATATATATATATATATATATATATATAAATTTTGGTGACAGGGCTACCAAATAAAAACTAATGATAAGATATATTTAAAAAACTGAGGCCTTGAGAGTGTGTGGCTCTAAGCTATAGCTAAGTCCAACACTAAAGAAGAACATGAATGTCTTTTGATAATTCATGCACTCTATTCAGTGCCTTCAGGTCATCTTTTAGGGTGTGCACTTTCCATACAAATAATCAATTTGCAGAACTTCTCTTCTCCAGTCTTTGATCGGTTCCCAACACATGTCTCAGACAGAGGAAAATCTCTGATTGTTCTTTGCTTGTTTCTGCATCCTCTATCACATGGCACTCCACCTATCATGTGACCTGTCCCCCACCATTCATGCTTTAAAACTTTTTTAAGTGCTTTCAGTAACATTTGCACTCTTTGCTTTCTGCACTAAGAAACACTGAGGTCATGAACAGGACATCACACTGTACAGATGTCTGCATGCAAAGACTGAATACATTTGTCATCCATTATATAACACAAGTATTCCATGAATTACTCAAACCTGTATCACAATCTATCAGCAGGTCTGAGAATATGTTGACTGTATCCCCTGGTGAGTGGTAAGATCTCTACCAAAAAAGAGTGCTTGAGGTATGACACTAAACTGCATTTGATAGTGAGGCTTAGTTCTGAAAATCTGGAGAGTGTGGAGTACCCATTCATTGCCATTAATCCTGTCCACTGACCCAGAGTGGTTTTCCATCTATAGGTGAAATTGATCTATTCAAAAATTATAGTTATTTGAATAGGGCCATATACAAAAAAGAAAATCCCTCTTAAAAGAATTACAACACAAAAATATGAATATGAACATATAACAAACACAATTCCCAAATATCTAGGCATAAAACAACACTAGATAAGTTGACATGCCATTAAAATCAATAATTCAATCAAACTAATATCCTCATCTTTGTTGTTTATATCATACTTTGATCTTTGTACAGGTATCTCACATCCAATAATTTAAAAAAATCCTTTGAACAGTCTTGTATCCTTTTTTAGTTGTTTTTCACAATTACAATCTTCATTCACTTTAATCTATTGACTGTTTTCAATGATGGTCAAAATTAGAACAATTAAAAACAGTTGTGAGGAGGATTCTATTCTTTGAAGATTATAACTATAGAAAAATACATTTGATGAAGGCTGGAAAGAACACAAGTCAAAACATAGTAATCAATGACACCTGAAAACTTCCAGCACGATTTCCAGGAGTGGGAACATTTTGTTTGTGTATGGCTTCCTGAAGAAACTATTTTGAAAGAGAAAAAGTTGGTTTTGTAATTAAGTTGATAAAAATTTTTTATACAATCATATTCATTACTAAATAAACTGACTTTTGTAAATGTTCATTGTATTTATGGAGAGGTTATAATAGTGGCATAAATTAACATTGTAAGTCACTCAACCCAAACCAAACAAATTATATGTATTGAGGCTAGTCATCTGTAAAAGCAAATGTTTTAGATAAGGATCCTTTTTTAAAGTGATTATTTTATTGATATGAGTAAATGAAATGGCCTAAATATTATACTTATTTATGATATAAAAGCCTATTTTCAGCTTTGGATCCAGATACAAAATTTCTCATATCGGAGAATTACTGCTTTATTTCTTCAATGTATAATGAGTCATTCCTGCCCATAAGTAAACAACCACTAATCAGCTCAAGAAATCAATCCCTTCAAACTTATTCTTTCTCTCTCTCTATATATATATATATATATATATATACACACACACACACACACACACACACACACACACACACACACACACACACACAAAGAGAGCTCTGAGTTAAACAAAGAAAAATTAGAAATACAAAATATACACATATACACAATTGCATATATACATACACACACATATATCTATGCCTATATATATATACATATATATATATATATATATACACACACATACATATATGTATGTACAGAGAGATAGATAGAAATAAATATATATACACTAATTTTTATATGAATATATATCCACACATAAATGCATATATACCTATTCACATACACATATATTCTTTTATAGACCCAAATATATAATCACACACACATATATGTATATATATGTATATATATTGAGAGAGAGAGACAGACAGACAGACAGAGGGATAGAAATACACACAGATGTATGCATACATTAGTACATACATATATATGCTCACACACATAAATTTATATAGATATATATTCATTCACACATATATATATATATATATATATATATATATATATATATATATATATATGGTCACTTTCATTTATGTACATATATATGTATACACAAACAAAAATGAATTAAGCCATCATAATATTTTGGGAAGTTTTCTAAGAATTTTAATGTCCTCCCATTGGAAACATCTTGGATTTTTTTACTCTCAGCAACATTTTTAACCATATTGCAATAAATTTCAGAAATCTCATTAGTATTCCAAATTTTGACTGAATATTTGAATTCTTTTTTTGTTTATAGTTGATGTAGTCATTGCAATGTTTTTATTGATCCTTTCTTCAAACTTTGTCAGTTATATATTCACCCAACCTCTCTACCATGGCAGGATGTGACAAAAGGTTAATTTTTAAGCAGAGTACAACTGGTTTGAATAAAGAGTTTTCCTTCTCCTAGACAAGTTGCCATACCAAGTTTTAAAAAATCCAGTCTGTTTTACAATTAAAAGTAGCATGTTCAACAAGCGAATCAATCAGGCTACAAGACATTTCAACACCATGTGTATTGTATATACAGATTGCTAAAAGAATGTGAAATCATTTGAGATGAACTGGGTGTTTGAGAGAAAACGATTTCATTTTATAATCTAATAACTTGGACAATTCTCATTCAAATCACCTCAAACTTTAACGTGTAAAAACAATTCAAAATTCTACATTTAATGTTTAAATACTTTTTCTTTCCCAGTGAATAGCATTTCTATACCTGAAGAAAAAACAAAGCATTAAACATAGAATTTTGAGTTGTTTCAACATATGCTATGAAAACCATTTGAATGAAATCATTTGAACAAGAATTGATCAAGATATCAGATATGGAAATGATATCAATTCTTCTGAAACACATTGTATTTTGAATAAATCTTAACCAGCTCTTCTTGACAAAAGGATAAAGGAGTGATGGAAAAATTTGGTTTGGTAGACGAGATATTGAGTAAGAAGAATAAACATTACTTTCTCTGGCATGGAGTTGGGTTATTTAGTTAAAGAACATATCAGACCTTGATGGTTATTTTATACCAAATCCTGTTTATGTGCATATGATTTGTAAACTAATAGTTTGAACATAACATTATTTATCAATAAACCAGAACTTATTTGTTTGCACAAATTCAAAATGGCTTCAAATATTGGTGTCTTATACTAATAATTCTATTTAACATTAATCATTTGAATGGTTTCAAGTATTGCTATTTAACAATAATAATTATATTTAATATTAATCAATTGTTTTCACACAGTCAAATGGTTTCAAGTATAGTAAAGTTCTATTTGACTAATAGATGAGACCCGTGGTGTAGTTGTTATCGTCGTAGGAAATGGACACGGTGACACGAGTTCAAATCCTGGACGAGACTGATTGCATTTCACATAGCACTAATACCCTTGGGAAAGGTATGAATCCAATTATTCTCCCTCCAGCTATGGGTAAATAGTAGGACAGACTAGGTTCTTCAGCCTTGGTGAGGCAACTAGTCTAGGAGAAGGAAAACTCTGAATTCAAACCTGTTAAACTCCGCTTAAAAATTGACCTTGTGTCATATCCTGCCCGAGCGGAGGGGTTGGTAAATAGTACCCTATTAGGTACTACAACTCTGAGCCAGAGCGGACTTGGGAGCAATGACAACAAAGAGGTACTCCACATTACCTAAAGATCCAAAACTGGAGCCTCACCATCAGATGGTTTAGTATCATACCCAGGAGACACATTGGGGTGGGCTTTCTCCTCTGCAGAGATCCAGTCTGCATATTCAACTGCCCAAGCCAACAGGGCAATCTGGAATGAGATCTGGATAACTGAGAGAAAACACTGTTGAAGAATGAGTAGGTTGAAAGTAGCATATTAAACAAGTGTATTAGTCAAACGAATTCAACATAGTACTGATGAAAATTAAAAACAGGAAAGCTGTCGGTCTTGATGAAATACCAACAGAGGTATGAAAAACAAGGGAATTCAATGACATATCGCTCGAATACTGCAACACCATGTATAACCAGAACACAATAGACTGATCCACAAAAGGCTGCATCCTCCCATTTCCCAAGAAAGGTAACCTCAGAACTACCAAAAGCTGTCGGTCTTGATGAAATACCAACAGAGGTATGAAAAACAAGGAAATTCAATGACGTATATTGCTCCAATACTGCAGCACCATGTATAACCAGAACACAATAGACTGATTGACAAAAGGCTGCATCCTCCCATTTCCAAAGAAAGGTGACCTCAGAACTATCAAGGTATAACCCTTACTTCCATACCAGCGAAGATTTACAATACTCTGCTACTCAACTACATCAAACCTGAAATTGAGAAAATTCTCAGGAAGAATCAAAATGATTTTCAAAGAAATCAATCAACAACATCACAAATTTTGACAATCCATAAAATCACAGAAGGAATCAGAGCAAAAAACCTTGGGGCAACACTCTTATTTGTAGATTTGACTCCATACACAGAGGGAAGATAGAACAAATACTTCTAGCCTATAGTCTCCCCAAAGAAATTGTTACAGCCATAATTATGTTCTATAAAAATATGAAAGTAAAGGTTTGCTCACTGGATGGAGACACAGACTTCTTTGACATAGTCACAGATATCCTGCAAGGAGATACGTTAGCCCCATACCTGTTCATAATCTGCCTAGACTACTTACTTCGAATGTTGATTTAATGAAAGAAAATGATTTTACACTAGGAAAGGCAAGAAGCAGATGATACCCAGCACAAACAATTATGGACGCAGACTATGCCGATTATATAGCACTTCTTGCAAATACACCTGCCAAGGCTGAATCCCTGCTGCATAGTCTTGAGAAGGCAGCAGGTGGCATAGGCCTTCATGTGAATGCAGACAAAACGGAATATATGGGCTTTAATAAAAATCAAAAAAGAGACATCTCTACCCTAAAAAGTAGTTCTCTGAAACTAGTGAACAAGTTCACATACCTTGGAAGCAGCATCTTATCTACCGAAAACAACATCAATATGCAACTAGCTAAGGCATAAACAGCTATTGATCATATGGAAGCCAGACCAGTCCAATAAAATAAAACACAATTTTTTCCAAGCAGTAGTCATGTCCACACTACAACATGGATGCTGACAAAGTGAATAGAGAAAAAGTTTGACTGCAAGCTGTAATGAACAAATCCTGGAAGCAACATCCCACAAATAGCAGCTATGCAGCCACCACCCTTCCCATCTCTAAAACCATCCAAGTCTGATGAACAAGACATACTGGACACTGCGGAAAAAGTAAGAATGAACTCATAAGTGATGTTCTCTTCTGGACTCCTTCACATGGACAAGCAAGTGTTGGATGACCAGTTTGAAGTTATCTACACCAGCTCTGTGCAGACACAGGATGTAGCCTAGAAGACCTGCCAGAAATGATGAACGATAGATGGGTGGCAAGGGAGAGTCAGAGAAATCCGTGTTAGAGGCATGACATGATGATGATGATGATGATGATGATAGTCAAGCTTCAACAGATTCCAACATTATGTTTTCTTTTCAAATCATCTTAACCAGTTCTTTTTAACTATTATATAGATATGAAGATATCTATATAGAAGTAAAGTTAGAGAAGCAAGGAAGAGCTCATAAGTGATGTATTCCTATGGACCCCCACTTATGGCCAAGCAAAAGCAGGACGACCAGCTCGAACGTACATACAGCAGCTATGTGAGGACACAGGATGTAACTCTGAAGACCTGCCAGAGGCAATGAATAATAGGGAGAAGTGGCGAGAGAGGGTCAGTGATATCCGTGCTGGTGGCACGACATGATGATAATGATATATTACATAAATAGTGAGAGAGAGTAAAGGGAATCTGTACTTTCAGCATGCTATGATGACAATGATAATTTTATAGATAGAAAATTCTAATCATTGATATTGAACCAGTGACTATAGGCATACAGTCACAGACTGTAATCCTTTAGCATCTACAAAGAAACTGATTTGGTATTAGCATGTTTATTAATATTCCTTTATATCCAGTCAACCTATCATTGCAATCTTTCATCTCTGTTTCAATTAGATCTGCTTCTTAGCTGCATTTGGCCCCCGAGATCTCTTGATTAGTAGTGACATTAGTAAAATGAAATTTGGATATTAAGTGGATAAGCGGAATTAGTGGGTGACTTCTGTCTTAGGCCCATCATCTGTCGTATCTCATCAATTGAGTCACTGATTCGACAGACAATGTCACAAAATGGAATTTGGCTAAATCATATCAGTCACATGCAGACATAGATATGTATATATAGCAATAAATGTACATTGATAAAAATCTTGCATATATATATATATATATATATATATATATTTGTGTGTATGTGCATAGATACATGCACATAGATAAATACATGTGTATATATATATATATATATATACTTATAATATCAAATATGCATATTCATGGATGAGTATGTGAGCTACTAAGTATGCATAGGTACTATTTACCAACCCCTCCGCTCGGGCAGGATATGACACAAGGTCAATTTTTAAGCGGAGTTTAAGAGGTTTGAATTCAGAGTTTTCCTTCTCCTAGACTAGTTGCCTCACCAAGGCTGAAGAACCTAGTCCGTCCTACTATTTACCCATAGCTGGGGGGAGAATAAGGGGGTTCATACCTTTCCCAATGGTATTTGCCCGAAAGTGAACGTAATAGCGCGACTGGAGTACGAACTCGCGTACTACGATTCCGCAGTTCATCGCTTTAACCATTACACCACGAGGACACCCTAAGTATGCATAGGTGTGTACAAATTTCTACATATATATATAAACTTGTTTATGTAGATAATATATGAATTTATGCACAGCTAAATATATATATGTGTGTGTGTATGCATGTGTGTGTGTGTGAATATATATATATATATATATATATATATACAGACATACACAGATGTATATTTATTTATATGCACAAGGGCTGGATGAAAATAGGTTGACCAAGATACTTTCATGGAATGTACCCAAGTGAGGTTGATTTTTTCAATATAGTACCCTTTGCAGACCATACTCTTCTTCCATTGGTGTTTCAGTTCTTGGATCCCATACTTGAAAAACTCATCAACAGAAAATATGACATTATCACATGAACTTTTCAGCCCACCTTTATATATATATTATGTATATGATCACATTGATATATCTATGCAAGGACACATGGCACTGTTGATAAGGTGTTTGGTTGGAAAGTGCTTCTGCATGAAATCAACTGGAAGTTGCAGGTTCAATCCCAACTACTGGTAAGAATAACAAGGAATATTTCATTATCATCATGTCGCACTGCTAGCACAGATGTCCCTGACCTTCTCTCACCACCCATCTCTATTGTCCATCGCTCCCAGGAGATCTTCCAGACTACATCCTGTATTGGCACAGAGCTGGTTGTCTTACCTTTGCTCGTCCCTGTAAGGGGTTCCACAGGAGTATATCACTTATGAGTTCATCCATTCTGGTCCAGCATGTCTGGTTTGTCTAACTTGGATAGTTTTTGTGATGGGAGATAGGTGGCTGTACAGCTGCTCTTTTGTAGGGTGTTACCTCCAGGAATTGTAGCATTCTTGTGTAATTAGCATCAAGCTTTTTCTCCATACATTTAGTTAGCATCCATGTGGTGCATCCATATTGCAGTATCAACATGACCACTGCTTGGAAAAAACTGCATTTTATTTTATCGGTCAGGTCTGACTTCCTTATGACCAATAGCCTATCGATAGCTGTCTATACCTGTGCTAGTTATGTGTTGATGTCATTCTTGGTTGATGAGATACTGCTTCTGAGGTAAGTGAATTTGTCCACTAGTTTCAAAGGACTACACTTTAGCATGGATACATCACCTATTTGATTAAAGCACATGTATTCTGTCTTTTCTGCATTGAGATAGAAGCCTATGCCACCTGCAGCTCATTCCAGATTATGTAACAGGGATTTGGCTTGGACGGGTGTATTTGCTAGAAGTGCTATGTCATTAGCATAGTCTGCATCCATAATAGTTTGTGCAGGGTATCTTCTGCTTCTTTTCTTTGCCAGATTGAAACTGTTTTCTTTCATTAAATACATAGACATTCTAAGCACATAGTCTAGGCAGATAATAAACAAGTACTGAGCTAATGTGTAACATACCTGCTACAATGTCGAAGTAGTCTCCATCCGGTGAGCAGACTTTTACTATCGGGTTTTTATACAGCATTATTATGGCTGCAACGGTCTCTTTGGGGAGGCCATAACTGAGAAGTATTTTCTCCATTTCCCTCTCTGTGTATGGAGTCTAAAACCTTGGAGAAGTTGACGAATAATATTGTTGCCTCAAGGTTTTTTGCATGTACACCTTTTAGAATTTGATGGATAGTCAAAATTTGTGATGTCATGGATTAATTTGTCCAAAACTATCTTGGTTCTTCCTATGTATTTTATCAATTTTGGGTTCTATGCAGTTGTGTGATAGAGCATTGAATATCTTGGCCACTATGGATGGAAGGATTATACCTTGGTAGTTCTTTGCTATTCTGAGGTCACCTTTCTTAGGGAAAGGGAGAGAAATATTTACAATAACTTAACACTTTTACCTGGTCATGGTTAACAAAATTGGAACAGTCTACTTGCATAAATTGAATTAAGGGTCCAGTTAAAGGTTTGGTATGTGCACCTGAGTTCGATATGAAACCCCTGAAATGTGATTATAACGATGAAGATGAGGCCAATAGTCCAAATATTATAAGTGATAAAAAATACATTCATGCATATAAGTATTAGGACAGTTATGTGTGCATATATATATGTGTGTGTGTGTGTGTGTGTATGTGTATTAGATCATATATATATATATATATATATATGTACATAACAATATGGACAGCTGAGAATGTAGACATTGCGTTTGTTGGTTGGTAATATATTAGTACTGGCAATATATGCACATTTTATTTGTTTAGTAATTATTTGTACCTTAGATTTTGGACTTTCCTTATACATTTCATGACTAAGTTATTCCCTTCTTAGTCAGGCTAGGAACTTTTCAGCACCCTCTCATGTATAAAATAATGAACATTATGACATTTTTTGTATCTTCTCTATTTGAAACTTCTGTTAGGATGAGAGTGAAGTTACTGTAGTTTTTGCATAGGATCAAAATGTCACTCTCAAAAGTGGAAAGAACATTTCAAGAACCTGCTCAGAAACCCTCCTGCAATTACTGATTAACCAATCAAAAAAATTATTAAGAGCTAATTAGACATCAAACGAGGACAGTTTATAAAGAAAAAAATTGTCGCAATAATGAAAAAAGCAAAAAAATTGCAGGTATCAATGAAATATGTCCTGAAGCATAGAAAATAAGAAAATTTGATAACATACTTCTCCAATTATGCATCACGGTGTATAAATAAAACACAATAAAGAAATAGACAAAAGGCTGCATCTTCCCCTTCCCCAAGGAAAGCCATATTGGAATCACAAAGAACTACAAAGGTATAATTCTTCCTGCTACCACTGCAAAGGTTTTTAATGCTTTGCTCCTCAACCATATCCACCCTGAAGTCAAGAAACTTCTTAGGAAAAATCAGAACAGTTTTCAGAGAAACCAATCCACAATTTCAGATTTTGACAATCCACCGTATCATCAAAGGAGCAGGTGTGAAAATCTTGAGGCAACACAACTGCTTGTCAATTTCTCCAAGGTATTTGATTCCATACACAGTGGGAAACAAGAGCAAATACTACTAGGATATGGTATCCCCAATGAAACTGTTACAGCTTTAATAATGCTTTATAAAAACACAAAAGCAATGATTTATTGATCCTATTTACCCAACCCCTCCGCTCGGGCAGGATATGACACAAGGTCAATTTTTAAGCGGAGTTTAACAGGTTTGAATTCAGAGTTTTCCTTCTCCTAGACTAGTTGCCTCACCAAGGCTGAAGAACCTAGTTTGTCCTACTATTTACCCATAGCTGGAGGGAGAATAATTGGATTCATACCTTTCCCAAGGATATTAGTGCTATGTGAAATGCAATCAGTCAGGTCCAGGATTTGAACTCGTGTCACCGTGTCCATATCCTGCGACGATAACCATTACACCATGGGCAATGATTTATTCATGGTGACACTGACTTCTTCAACATTAAAAAAGATACTTTAGTGCCATATTTTTTATTATCTGCTGAGACTTTGTTATTCAAACATCTAATAAAAGAAAATGTTTTTACACTAAAAAAAACAGAAGCATACAATATCCTACAGAAACAATGACAGACATATACTATGCAGATAATCTAGTGCTTCTTGCAAATATACATGCCCAAACTGAATCTCTATTGCATAACCTGGAGCAAGAAGAAGGAGGTATTGGTGTTTATGTGAATGCAAATAAAACAGAGTTCATGTGTTTTAAACTAGAGGGAACCATTTCGATTTTCAGTTGCAAGCCTCTGAAATTAGTAGACAAATTCACGTACCTCAGCAGCAATATCTCATCAACTGAAAGTGATGTCAACACATACCTAGTGAAGGTGTAGGCTAGTATCAATAGGTCATTGATCATATGAAAGTCTGATCTATCCAATCAAATGGAAAGGGATTTCTTCCAAGCTGCAGCTATACAACTGAATGGATGCACCACAATGATGCGAACAAATTACATAAAGAAAAAAAACTAGATGGGGATGACACAAATACATGGTGTTTTGAACAAATCCTAAAGGCAACACTCCACAAAAAAGTTGCTGTATGGCCACTTACTTCCCATCTCAAAAATCATCCAAGTAAGATGAACTCAACATTAGACACTGCTAGGGAAGCAAGGATAAACACATAAGTGACATTCTTTTATGAACCCCTACATATGGACGAGCCAGTGTTGGCCAACCAGCAAGGACTTACATTAGCTCTGTGTGGACACTGAATGTAGCTTGGAGGACCTGCCAAGAGCAATGTATGATAGGGATGCATGGAGAGAGAGAGAGTCAGGGAAATCTGTGCTGTTAATATGTCTTGATGATGATGATATATTAGTTAGTTTCCTTAGTTGGGGCACAAGGCCAAACTCATAAGTGATTACCATTACACAAATGGAACTGCCCATTGATATATATATATATATATATATATATATATATATATATATATATATATTTGTATATATAAGTATATATCATGCCAATATATGAAGAGTGAAGTATTAATATAGAACTTATATCTGGGCAGGTGTTTTTTCTTGTATCTATATTGGTTAAACCCTGTGCAGATATTACATATATGTTCACATATGCCATGTAAGAATATTGATTGGCATATAGCTGTTTTTGTGTGGGCAAGTATCAGACCAGAAAGCAAATGCAAAGACATATGTAGAGAATGGAATGTCAATAAAAAGAAAGTGAGAGGAAAAGTTTCAAAAGGGTCTTCAAAGAAGTGGCAATAGTAAAAGTAAATAAATTGTAAATGCAGATAGATTGAATGTGTGTTTGTGTGTATATATATATATATATATATATGTACACAGAGACAAAGGAGATAATGATATCAAAAATCATAACACAAACACCAAATACATCATATAACCAATAAATATGAAAGAAATCTAACCCATCTCAATGTAAATATACTTACAAACACTTCCAAAACCATCAAAAATATACCTGATGACTAACCAAAGATGAATATAGTAGGGACTTGAAAATAAACAACACACTTAATGCCATAGTAAACCAATGGAACACTTGTGACTATAATTTCAACGAAAGAAATATGTCTCTAATAAAAAAGAATGAACATAGTTCATCATAACATACTGATAGACTGCTTTGTACTATGAATGTCCTACTGTCAACTAACAACCAGATTTCTATGGTATATCTCCTTTCCTCACCAAATAAATATTTAAAGAATGTGGAATAGTACAAAATTGATAAAAATATGATGATTAAGATAT
Organism: Sepioteuthis lessoniana; assembly: GCA_963585895.1. Taxonomy (NCBI): domain Eukaryota; kingdom Metazoa; phylum Mollusca; class Cephalopoda; order Myopsida; family Loliginidae; genus Sepioteuthis; species Sepioteuthis lessoniana. The sequence goes on from OY757908.1 coordinate 66,467,793, forward strand.
TAATTATGATCTTTAAAAAAATAACATACTTCTTTCTCGTAAAATGGATATTATTTGTTACCTAACTCTACAGCAATGAAACTCAGCAACCATTAAAAAAAAGGAATACAACAATAACCAAAATTAAAATTGCGCACACACACACACACACACACACATGCACACACACACACACACATGCACACACACACACACACACACACACACACACACACACACACACATACATACATATATATAGAGCAATTAGAAGGAAACTCAAACGTGGTTAAATTGTCATTATAAATTTATTTGAATGCATAAGATAATGTGATTAGAAAATGTTAAAAAATGATTAAGGGACTAATAATATTTATAAAAAAATAGTATGCTTTCCTCATACAAAATGTAGAGGTGCTCCCCACGGTGTACTAAGTAACAGGCTGAACTATGACATCTGAGTAAGTAAATTGGAACTTCAATTGGGCTTTTATGTTTACTTTTAGACTAATAACCCTGAGAAAGATATGAACCTCCTTATACCCTCAGCTTTGGTTAAATAGTATTATTACTGTTCTTTTGCAAGGATGGCTTTGACATTAAATAAACTATGAAAGTTGATGTACAATTAAACAAAGAAACCAAGTCAATCTTACAAAAAAGACATTATCTATTACTAAACTCTACAGCATTTAAATTAACCCACCACCCCTGCAAAAAATATTTCACTTATCTGTAACCAAAATTAAAATTGCATATATAAGAGTGAACTTATTTTTAGACAGCTACATATTTAGATTTTTGGGCACCTCTGGTGGTGTAACGGTTAGCAAGCTAGACTAGCAAACCTACACGAGTGAGTTCGAATCTCATTGGGCGCCCCATTCATTCGGCCTTGTGCCAAATCGAAGCAAAGAGCTTTATAAATTACTTTATATTTACATTTTTGGTTACTGAGAGGCTTTGATGGTATGTATAAGTTTGCATTTACTCTTGTTGGATCTGAACTGAAGAGAGACTACCAGAGGGTGCTGAAAACCTTTTGGTCTGCCTAGTGTGACCAAGTGCAATGAAATGCATATGCTGTTCTACATACTCATTACATATTTCAACACACTTGATATGGTTTCTTTAGTTTCTTTAAACAAAAATCAAATAAAAAATATCCTGTTCTTCTTGGTTGGGTCAAGAATCTTTTCGTACCTTCTCATAGAACATCAGATATAGAAAACACAACAGTAAAGATGGGAAAAGTTGGAAGTGGTTATTTTATTATTATTTATCCATGAAAATAAGTTCCACTGACCACTGTCTTTGTTCTTATATTATGATTGGTCAGCAATAGAATATCATCAATCAACTTTCAGCCTATTCACTCTAATACTTTCATATTATAAAATTGATTGCAAGAGCTTAACAGTGTGTATGTGTATCTGTTGCCATATGTTGTTAGAGGAGAGGTATTAGGTAGAAGAGGGGGAGGAGGAGAAAATGAAAAATGATTTCTGGGTCACTGTTTATAAGCGGGTCGGGTATATATAAACTTCATAAATCAAGTATATATAAACACATCCGTACATTAATATATAAAACTGTATTTGTATTCTTCTATAGCTAAAGATTGAATACTCCTGTTTTGTTTTTATCATCATTGTATAAAGGGTATTTACTGTAGCTTTGTAGGAGTACAATAAATAATTAACTCTCTTAGATAATTTGCATTTTTGGTAGGGTTCCATACAAGGTCATATGGTAGCTTCAAGAACATATTCTTGATCTCTTTTCACCTCAGGTCTTTGAACAGTTGAGATATCTCTGACCCCTGCCAGGGAACGGGAAATCCACATGGCTATCTTTTACCTACACTTATCAAGTAAACCGTTTGCTATTTTGTACCCTTTCTACATACTGCTTGTTCATGGAACAATATGTGTATAGTTCTAGCTGCTGGGACACACCTGTGTATTCTCTCTTTCCAATACAACTTGAAGGTATATTGTGTATATAAAATGTAAATAGATATACATTTGATTTTGCTGTCTTTCCTTCCTTGTTGTTCAGTGTTAGTATATCATGGATATACTAATGCTAGTATTGGTTCTTGGAGAGTAGGCACTCAATTAAAACATCTTTACCACCACCAAACATCCAGCAGTATATTTGGCTTCAGTTATTCTTTCTTTTCCATGGACCTTTGTTCACAAAATAGCCCTTATTTAAAACCATCCTGCGACTTTTGCTCAACCCCAGTAACATATGCTGATTATTGGAGGTACTTGTTGTGTAATGGTTATTGCTATAGGAAATGGAGATGACAGCTTGAGTTCAAATCCTGGATGAGGCTGTTTGCATTTCACATATGCTATTACCCTTCTGCTATCATAAATAGTAGGACTGACCAGACTCTTTAACAGTGATATGGTAACCAGTCAAGGAGAAGGAAAGCTGAATTCAAACTTGTTAAACTCCACTTAAAAACTGACCTTGTGTCACATCCTGCTTTTAGCATAAGGGGTTAGGTAAATACATATAACAAAGTGATAAAATTTAGATGATTTGTCAAAAATAAATCAATGTGTATTAGAAAAAATAATAAAGTCAGTCTCAATACTTTCTAAATTAAGTGTTTTTTTGTGACATACAGGATTGTGCAAGTGTAACACACTCCAAAATTATGTAATCCTAGTTCTATGTAAACTTTGTATAAATAGATAAATAAATAAATGGCACTTAGAAAAAGGCTATGAAGACAGCCTCACGATATTGTGAACAGCAGTTTTCAGTGTAATACAGGTTTGTGCAAGTGTGGCACTCACTATACTCACCATAATTAGTTCTGATAAACTTTTCCCTCTTTCTTAACATGAAAATTTGTGTCAATGATACAATCTAAAGATGTGGAGAACATTAAAAGAAATATGATGGTACAGCTTCAAAGCATACCAAAGAAGAGTTTTAGAAATATTTCAACTAATGGAAAACTAGCTGAAATAAATGTTGAATGCCAAAGGGTTATTTTGAGAGATCATTTCTTTCATGGTTCTGTTTTGATAATTACAGGCTCAGTTTCAATACTTTTTGAACACACTATTTCTCTCTTTCTCTCTCTCTCTCTCTCTATATATATATATATATATATTAATAATGTAATTTTCCATATTTATGAATAAAGAGTGCACAATATCGTTGATAGAGCATATATATATATATATATATATATATAGGTTAGGATAGCATAAATAAAGTCAACAATGCTTGGTAACAGTCAGTTTCTCAGACCAATGACTACATAGGTGAGCAACTGACAATGACCAAACACTGTTAACTGTCTATGCTAGCCTAACTTAAATATATTTTCATCATTAAATTGTGCTAAAAGCACAGAATTCCCTAACTCTCCCTTGCCGTTTGTCCATATCACCCATTACGACTTGCAGACTGCATCCAATGTCTGCACAGAGCTGATGTATATAAGTCCTTGCAGGTCAGCTAACATTGTCTTATGGACTCCTACATGTGGACATGCCAATGTCCTTATGATTTTGTCCTTAATGCCGAGCAGGTTTTGTTCATCTTACATGGTTGGTGAGATGGTTGCTAAGTGGCCATACAGTTGCTTTTTCAGAGAGTGCTGCTTCAAGGATTAGTTCAAAACACTACATAGTATTCTTGTGTTATTCCCATTTAGCTTTTTCTGTAAGCTATTAGAGTCCAGGTAATGCATCCATACAACAGTACCAAAGCAGCCACAGCTTGAAAGAAATCCAGTTCTATTTTATTAGAGAGATCAGATTTTCATATTGACAAATTGCCAGTAGCAGTCCACACCTTCCCTATGTATAGGTTGACATCACTTTAAGTAGAGGATATATTGCTGCCAAGTTATAGCCATATAAGTACTATTGTATGGCTGCACGAACTGGACTTCAACAAAGTGTTTGGAAAAAGAGCAAGATGAGAACTACAGAAGCATGCTGTTTTGAACAATTCCTAGGAGCAGCACCTGACAAAACAGCAGCAGAACAGCCACTTATCTCTCATCTCACAAACCATCCAAGTAAGAGGAACCAGACAGGTAAAACTCTGCTGGAAAAGAAAGGACAAACTCATCCCCAAAGTTTTCATGAGGACTCCCACACATGAACAACCAACCAACACTTATAATAATCAGATCTGTACAAACACTGGATGCTTCCTTGAGGAATTTCCAAGAATGATAGGGATAGATAGCAACAGAGAGTCAAGAGAATCCATGCCATCAGCACACAATATAAGCCCACATACAGGATCATATACACACACATGTCATCATCATCATCATGTCGTGCCATCAGCACAGATATCTTTGACCCTTTCTTGCGACCCTTCTCTATTGTCCATTGCTTCTGGCAGGTCTTTAGGGCTACATCCTGCATCGGCATAGAGCTGTTGTATGTAGGTTCTAGCTCATCATCCTGCCTTTGGTCATCCATGAGTAGGGGTCCACAGGAGTACATCACATAAGTTCATCCCTACTTCTCCAGCAGTGTCCTGCATGTCTGGTTCATCTAACTTTGATAGTTTTGTGATGGGTGGTAAGTGGCCATACAGCTGCTGCTTTGTGGGGTGCTGCCTCCATGACTAGTTCAATTTTGCTTGCAGCATTCTTGTGTAGTTGCCAAAAGATTACCACACATATGTACATGCATGAATATAATACAATGAAAATAAGTAGCATGAAATTGGAAAAAAGAATCAACTATCAACAAGACTTGAACCTGCATCTCATATTCAGGGGGTTTATCTTTCATAGACAATGCATTAATTAGTTTGGTCATGGAATCTTTATCATTCTAACTTTACTTATATTGAAAGATGGTAGTCAACCTAGAAAGTTAAGATAAAAGCAATGCTAAGATAAAAAGACTTACAAAAGATTGATAATGAAAATACTCAGACTTCAAGTAATTATTATCGTAACATTATTTATGAAGATTCTTTTAAAATGGCTTTTTTCATAGATGTGCTCAGACAGTCCTGCAGATGTCTCAATTTGCAAACTGCAGGTAACGATTATTTCAACAGAACGCTTGTTGTTTCTCATTAGTCTTATGCACAAAGATACTTTCACCTGAATAATAATAACCAAGATATTAGTTTCTCAGCAGAAAGAAAATGAATAAAACCTTATTTACTGTTAGTAGATTTTAGGTGATAGTTTTCAGATTAAAACATCAAACTGAACATTACACTGTATGAAGATAAAATTTTTCATCATTATTAAATTTTCACTTGTTTTACTTTCATCTGACTTTATTTGATGAATAAATATTCTTTGAATAAGTATGTATTTGACATACTTATTTCAAAAAACAATATGAATAGAAAAAAATCCCATGCAAAATATAAAAATCTACATTTTGTCCGCTTTGGATAAAATAAATCTCTGTTATTTATATAAAAGCTCATCAAACACAATAAAGATTGCTAAAAAACATCTCCATCAAAGCAGATGAGAATTATTCCTTCTTGACATTTTAAATGCAGACTCTCTCAATGAAAAAACGATAGACTGCTTCATATTAAAAATAGATTTGGTTGTAAAATCTACTTAACATGTGAGATGCATTGAATTTTGACAAAATATGCCATGTACTGACTTATAATAGTTGAAAGATGTTGTTATGCATTGGTTTCTATCCACGTTTAGTACAGTGAAAACATTCTACACGGTGGAACGATAAAATTATCGCCATAGAAAAGACGAAATGATTCCATTTCCGTTTTATGAAAACCAGTTTTCTTTTTTTTTTGTGCAGACCATCTACTAGTTGGCTAGTTGTGTACAAATCCCAAGAGTGATAGGAGCCTACTACCATGTCTGAAAGTGACACAATGTTCAACGAGCAAGATCGGAGATGCGCTGCTGTACAACTCATTCTCTCTACCGATCCAAGTTATGACAACAGGACCATTGCCAGCACCCTCAAAATGCATCTGGATTGCCACAAATAACTGGGACATGCCCAGGGTGATAAAAACAAAGTTTCCGGCTACGGTTATGGTCTTTGGTGTGGTTTCAAGTGAGGGCCACATCATGCCACCTCACATCTTTGAAGTCGGCTTGAAAGTCAACACCAAAGTGTATCTGAATGTACTGAAGAGTGTGGTGATCCCCTGATGCAATCAGGTGGCCGGTGGCAGACCCTGGGTTTGGCAGCGGGACTCGGCACCAGCCCACAAGTCCAAAGAGACCCAGGCTTGGCTTCAGAAGGAGTGCTACGACTTTGTACCCTTCTCTCACTGGCCCCCCACCTACCCCGACCTGAACCTGCTGGACTACTTCGTTTGGTCATACGTCAAGAACATCACCAACATGACTTCTCACAACACCAAAGCCAGCCTGATCGCCGCCATCCGTCGAGTATTCGCCGAGCTCCTGCTGGCGCTTATGGAAAAGGCATGCTCCCAGTTCTGGATCCGTATTGGGGTGGTGATTTAGGCTCAAAGCGGCTACATTGAATAGACATCAGCTCTACTACATAATCAAGTTACCTGAATTGATTTTTTTCAATAAAAGTTTTAAAATAAAGCTGTAGTGTTGTTTTTTTGAGGATGACAATTTTATCGTTCCACCCTGTATTATTACAAAACTCTATAGCATTGACACTCTCTAACCAAATTTAAAATTTTATAGATAGGTATAAGAGGGAAAAAAAAGTTTTGCAATATTTTGTTATGCGCTAATATTCAGTGTATATATCACATAATTAAGACAGTTCAAGCCATAGAAGGTACCCACTGTTATAGATAGTAAGTGTGTGAATACATTGGCATCATTTCACAATGAGTGTGATTTGAAAGTCACACACATAGTCACACACATAGTCACAACATAGTCTAATTTGGAAACTTATACTTTATGAGTTCGATCTCAACCATAACACTGCAGAAGCAACCAGAAAAAATCATTTGTTGTGCAAAAGACAAAGTTGATCATAATGCAGTGACCAAATGGTTCAAGAAATTTTGCTTGAGTTACAATCAGGTAGGCCTAAAACCATGTATTCTGAGGCCATACTCAATGCCACAAGAGACCAATGTGAGAATAGTTCTGGGAGAGTATCAGGCAAGCTTAGCATCTTATTGTTCAGTATGGTTCATCACCTTCACAACCTTAACAAAAACATCTAGAGCTGCTAAACTCTGCATCACAGAAAAATTTGGCAAAATTTTCACTCACTCAACATATTTTTTGTTTTTTTAACTTTTGCTTTTTTTTAAATCTTGCTTTCCAACTCATTTTCTATTTTCCCCAGATTGCTGTCATATTCCTCTCATTTTTTTTTAGATGAAACATTATTAATCATTATAATTATTCATAGTCTTGGTTATAAAATTTCAAAGTTGGAGAATTTGGCAATTAATAATACCTAATAATATACATTTTGATGCAATGCACCTAATAGTTTCCATCAGAAAGAAGTCCTCGTGAACGCTATGCACAAAAAAGTGGGTGCATGCATAATGTTATTTGTATGGATGCCCTCCAGATAGGCTCATACCATTGGACTAGTAAACATCAGGAATACCAACTGAGACTAAGTTAGAATAAGGGAACTTTTTAATAGCTTATTTATTATCATTTGAATATGCAGCAGTTATCTCCACTAGACATGCCCATAAAATGTTATAATGCTGTTATTAAAGTTTCCTGAACAAAACTGATTATGTAAGTTAATATACATAAGGGTGAACTGAAAAGTTCATATGATGATGTTGATAACCTTTGTGAAAAATGGGATCCAAGCACTGTAGCACCAAAAGAAGAAGTGTGGGAACTGCAATGAGGTCTATGTTGAAAAATGAACTTCATTTGGTCACATTCCATGAGTGTATCTTGGTAAACTAATGAACCTTTGAGCCAACCTTCATATACCCCACACATTATGTGTAAAATCAATATTAAACATTTTTAAAAAATTCACAAACCACTCCCCACTGCTCCAAGTTTGATGATTTAGATTTTCAGGTAATGAATGAAATAAATAAGGCAGCACTAATTTATTAATTTACAAAGCTCTTTGCTTCGATGTGGCACAAGGCCGAATGAATGGGGCGCCCAATGAGACTTGAACTCACTCATGTAGGTTTGCTAGTCCAGTTTGCTAACCGTTACACCACCAGAGGTGCCCAGCAGCACTAATTTAAACCACTCCCCACTGCTCTAAGTTTGATGATTTAGATTTTCAGGTAAAGAATGAAATAAATAAGGCAGCACTAATTTAAATATGTTCAGGCAAACCATGATATCTACAAGACTTGATAATCATGTCACTTTAACAGAGTAGAGCTATTTGCATAACATTTATTCTGGAAGAATGAATTATGCTTACAAAATCTTTTTCCTGAGGCAGCCATTTGCTCCTATATGAACCATATCCTTGTCTATTTTTTTTTTACTATTATTGGACACACAAGTTTTTTTGAGTCAAGCACTTTACCTATGAAGGGCACAAATTTTAGCATCCAAAATTGCTACAGGATTCTCTATCTACAATATTGTTCATGACTTAGTGGTTATAGTTTTGGATAATTTTTTTACATTATCCATTGAGCTGTAATTAACCTTATCATATTTTAGCAAATATTTTTAAAACTTTGCTTATGTGAAAGTGTTTTTATTATTATTATTGTTGCTTACAATATATATATATATATTTATTTCCCTTAAAATAACTAATTGTTGCATGAAAAGTGAAGATACAGTTGTTTACAGTAAACCGATGGTTAAAGAAAACTAGATGATCAGGCATGGTCAGGTAGGCTTAAAATTGAGAATTCCAGAGCTGTGATCCAAGCCATAAAGGCAAATCTGGTGAATAGTACTCAGAGAGTATAAGAAAAGCTCAGAATCTCAGAGACTACTGTAGTTTGTAATCTTCATAACATCAGCAAAAGCATCTGGAGTTGCTGAATTGTGCCTATTCATCATCAAGTTGCACTGACAGCATGAATTTTCCTGATTCTTTTTATCCATCTGTCTATCATCCATTGACCCCAGCAGGTCTTCCAAACTACATCTATGCTGAGCACAGCGCTGATGTAAATAGGTTCTTGCAGGTCAACCAACACTGGCATGTGTCCATGTGTCAGGATCCACAGAACAACATCAGTTATTAGTTCCTCCTTGATTCTCCAGTAGTGTCTTGCATGTTTTGTTCATCTTACTTTGATGTTTTTAAAATGGGAGGTAAGTAGCTGTACAGCTGTTGTTTCATATGGCGTTGCTTCCAGGATTTGTCCAAAATAGCTCATGGAATTCTTGCGTAGTTCCCATCTAGCCTTTTCTCTATGAATTCAAACCTTTTAACACAGTCTAGTAACTATTGGTGACATTATTTATTCCAAGAATTGAAGGTGTTCTAAAATGTCTGTTCTTAAATCTTAAGATATTTTATTGATTGTGGATTACTGTGCTTTAATCAGGATAGCTTCAAGAAATTGCAATAGTTTTTTACAATTCATTTACATAGTTAGACATTGCTCTTTAGCAGGAAATATGATTTTGTTTTTTTTAATGTAGGAATGCTATAAAATGTTCATATTTCTGTGAGCAACAGTAATAAAATCGTTTGAAATCTGGTGGTTCTTAATCAAGACTATTTTGTCCTGATTGTTTCATGAAATGAAATCCTCTTAAACAAATATCCATTAAAAAGGAAAAATTTAGCTTAAACATCACTTGTAGAACCAGAGAGAGAGAGAGAGAGAGAGAGAGAGAGAGAGAGAGAGAGAGAGAGAGATATTGTTTTCTAGGCAATGTTTAGTGAAACATAATACAGTTTGTATATACAACCCCTTCACCATATTTAGGATGCAACACAAGGGCAGTATTTGTAAGCAGACTACAATTGATTTACATTTAGGTAGGTATTCATAATAGACAGAGATTAACATATTAGATAAACAGATAGAAACAGACTGATTATATATATATATATATTTATGAAGAGAGAGAGAGAGAGAGAGATGGAGAGAGATAAACAGATTGAGGATAAATAGAAACAGACTCTCTCTCACACACACACAGAAATAGAAATGGCTGTGATATGGACTAATATTTATATTAGTCAAACCTCAATCTCAAAACCAATTATTCATGAGTTTGCTTTAAAAAACGTAAATGCAATAAACAATTTACAGGCTTCTCCAGAAAATCTTGTTGATGATTCACATAAACAAGAAAAAAAGTATTAAAATACAATTGATTACTAGGTCATATATATATTTATTAGATTAGATGCCTTACCATGGCAAAAGAACCTAGTTTACTCTATAAGTTACTCATAGCTGGGAGGATTATGCTTTTTCCAAGGGCATTAGCACAAAATGAAATGCAAACAGACTCATCCAGGATTTTGAACTTGAATCATTAAATCCATTTTATATGACAATAACCATTATGCAACAGTTGCTTTGGTTTCTTTGTTTAATGGTATATCAACCTTTGTGGGTTATTTAATGCCAAAATCATCCTTGTAAAACAGTTGAGGTACTAGTTAATGCATAGCTGGAGGATATAAGGAGGTTCATACCTTTGCCAATGGTACCAATTCTAAAGAGAACATAATAATGTGACTGGAGTTTGAAGTCACTACAATGTCGTAGTCCAGCATGGTAGCCACTATACTATAGTGACTCCTCTCATTACACCATAGTATCATCTATAAATAAGTACACTCTAAAAATGAAAACAATTTTTGTGAAAAGATAATTTTCTTCTAAATCAAAGGTAACAAAATTTTATCATTTCTAGTAGAACATTGTACACTCAAAATGGATATTATTAGATATTATCTATTACCAAATCCTACAGCACTGAAACGGTAAACAAAAATATAAATATACTACAGTGCACAAATAAGTACAGTTCTTCTATATCAATGGTGTAGTGTTTAAACAAATGAATCCTCACACAGGATCTCAATCCTACAAACAAGTTGTTCAGGAAATGTGGCAGATCATAGAATGACTGGGTTGTTCTCAGAAAATTCCTGAACCATTCAGTTGAACAAAGACCAGTGTGACTAAGTTAAATACATCAGTGACCACTCTGAGCCCTTCCCTATTATAAATAGAGAGAAACAGGGTTGCATCCTGAAACCAACTCTCTTCACCATCTTCTTCAGCATGATGCTCTAACAGCCCACAGAACTTTTTGGTATAAGATAATATCTAATATACATAAGTTATAATATTGCTATTTTACTACTGTATTCAGGGCTTTTGCTAGGGTCTCAATACTCCTTGCTCCTGAATATATTTTTGGATCATCTAGTCTGATTGAAGTGTGGCTTTATTGGACTAGAAAGTTAGGTGATTAGATGACTCTTGAAAGTTAGAAGTTGAGAAATAAGTTAACTTCAACCAGAAATTGCCAATGAAAGCAGATTGATTTCCACAATACTTTGATCACTGATGCCTGGCCTCTAAGTAAGGTTGGTAAGATGAAAGTTTTTTTATCATTAAGAGTTTTCGGACTATTGTCATCATCTTTATCATAACCATAACTGGGTACAAGTGTTAAGTATTCCTGTATTGTTACTTGCCTGCAGTCAGGATTGAACCAGCATCCTCCAGATGATTGTCTCTTTAGAAGCTTAGGGAACCAACGCTTATAACCATTATGCTATGTATCCCACTGGATATATTTACAGGAATACTTAAAACTTGTATTCGGTTATGGTTAATGTAATCAGTGCAAGTGACCCCTGTGGATTAAATAAAGGACGTGATTCAAAGTTCCATGAAGGCTCTTGAGTTCAACAAGAAACACCAGAAGAAGGCCAGAGGATATTTCGGCTGAAATGTTGTCAATATAACAATAAAGATGAAGAGAATAGTCCGAAAAACCTGAATGATAAAAATCATTAAACTTTGTCTCAGAAATTCAGACAACTAAGATGAAAGTTGTTACCAAGAAATAGAATATGTGCACATAAAAATGTCATAGTTGTTCTTCATTCCAACGCAGAAGAGGCAAAAGAGAAGTAGAAACAAACAAATGGTGACAGATACAGCAGTGACAGAGGAACTGGGTGATGAATGATGTAAAAGTTAGAAGAACGTAACAATAGCTACGTGTCAGACTACAGACTTACTGATGCATGATCATAAAATTAGACAATTTTATTCTAACCTTGGAAGTTAATTTAACCAGGATAATGCCCAGTAACCTTGCAAGTAAATAAACAGAAATATACAGAAGACAAGCAATAACTGATTTAATTATTAAAAGGATTTATTGAATAACAGAAAGCACATACACACAAACAGATAAATCATGATAAACATGAAGGAGAAATATTGATTAGGTGAAACAATTTTTGCTGAGTCATTAAGAAAGATAAGTCTGTATCTTAAAGGTCTAAAAGCATTAAGAGATAAAAACATGAAATCTTCAATATAAAATGACAGTCAGCTCTTTGGCTCCTTTCTTTCCGTCTGTCTGTCTGTCTGTCCAAATTATTTCCTTAGTTTCTTTCTTTTCATTTGTTTTGTTTTTTTTTAATTCTTTCTTCCATTCCAATTTATTTTCTTTATTTCTTTTTTTTCCTTTTGAATTCAATTTCTTATTTTCTTTTCCATTTTATTTCTTTTCTTTCTTTCTTTCTATTCCCTATTATTTATTTCCTTTTTCTTCCTCTTTTTTATTTTTTCAATTTCTTTTTCCCCTTTTACAATTCATTTTCTTTTTCTTGCTTTCTCTCTTTTTCAATCTTTCTTCTTTTTTTCCAGATTTTTCATTTTTCTTTTTTTCCAGTTTCTTTTTCCTTTTCCTTCTTTCGTTTTTTTCTTTTGACTCCCTATTGTTTTCTTTTAAAATGTTGTTTCTTTCTTTTCACAATTTCTTTTCTTTCTTTTTAAATACTTTTTTCTTTTTTCCAATGCTTCTTCATTCTTGCTGGCTTGCTATCAAAGATATCAAACTGACATTTAAATTTATCTAATCAAAAAGATCATTCCAGTTCTTGTGTTAAATTCTTTTGTCAAAATCTAATCATCATTACTAGTGATGGTGAATGGCTAAAACAAAGCTTATTATGAAACGCTCTCATTCTTCATTAAAAAAAAAATCTGAGATTTTGGATAAAATATACTTCCCTAAAAATAAAGGACATTTATGGAAATTTGAAGGCGTTAATTCCAGTGATTAAGGGTACTGAGACAGATCTTCCCAATTTAATTAGTTTTTCTCCTATTTAATGACAATTTATATTGATAAAACCAAGACATTTTGGGAATAAATCTTCATTCTTCCCTAAGTCTTGATGATAAAGATTTTGATAAAAATAACAACCCAGAATTGGCAAAAATCTACCATATTCCACTAACCATGGAAATGGAAATCTTAGATAAAGACTGTTGAGTAAGTCATGAAGCCATCGCCTCTTCCCACAACTATGAGTAAATAGTGGGGCAAATTGGGTTCTTTAGCTTTGATTAGGCAACCAGTCTAAAAATAAAAACTGAATTTAAACCAGCTTAACTCTGCTTAAAAAAAGGACCTTTGTCATATCATGCCTGTGGTGGAGAGGTTGGTTTGTTTGTTTTTTTTGTTTTATGGCATATCAACCTTTGTAGATTATTTAATGCCAAAGCCATCCTTCTAGAACAATAGTGGTACTATTTAACCCATAAATAAAAATTGAATTTAAACCAGCTTAACTCTCCTAAAAAAAGGACCTTTGTCATATCATGCCTGTGGTGGAGAGGTTGGTTTGGTTTTTTTTTTGTTTAATGGCATATCAACCTTTGTAGATTATTTAATGCCAAAGCCATCCTTCTAGAACAATAGTGGTACTATTTAACCCATAGCTGGGAAGACAAAGGGGTTCCTATCTTTCCCAAGAGCATTTGTCCAAAAGTGAATGTAAGAGTATGACCGGAGTCCAAACTTGCTTACTATGATTCCATAGTCCAGCATTTTAACCATTACACCATGAGGACACCCCCTGAAGTGGTTGGTTAGGTTAGTTTGTTTTCATATTATGTCAACCTTCATGGGTTATTTAAAGCCAAAGCTATCCGTGTAGCAGAACAGTTGTGGTACAATTTAACTCATAGCCAGAGTGAGAAGAGGGTTCTTATCTTTCCAAAGAGTATGAATACAATAGGACAAATGGAGTTAGAACTCATTTACTATGTTGTCGCAATACAGCACATTATCCATTAAGTGACAAGGACTAGTCCTAGAGAGGTTGAGTGAATGCAAACTCCACTGCCTGTTCACCAAGACCTTACATAGTTACAACTTAGGCTTAAATTTTCCAACCAGAATCCCAAAGCATTTCACCAAGAAATAGATAATTTGATTGTGAGCTTTTGTCATCATTAATAATGGTTATTGTGTTCTTGAAAAAAAAATTTAAATTTTGCTCCATTCAAAGTTTTTTTTCTAGTTTCCTTTCAAAGCAAAAATGTACTGCTATTTTCCAAACAGCTGAATACACTGATAGAAAATCACCCCAAATAAATGATCCAATTTACTCAAGATTATATGTACAGTTAATATGGCTGGATTATAGTTATATATATATATATATATATATATATATATATATATATACACACATACATTATAAAATGAATAGGTTCAAAAGTAAATTTGGTTTCAGGTTATTTATTTTTTCAACTTCCCTAAATATGTTTTGAATGTTGTGGTTCTTTTCAGAAGATTAATAATGTGTTTATTTTGATTGGGGTGGGATTATTTTTAATTCAATTTTTTTTCATATTAACTAGTATATACTTTGTGTGTGTGTGTGTGTATACATGTACATCCAGTTGTTTTTCCTTTTTCTTTCTTCCTCTGAGTTGAATGTGGATGAGTACATATTAATACATATTCAATCTATATCTGCTTGTTTTTTCTAGTTTTTACTCTTTCTTTCTCCCCCAAATTCAATGTGTCATAGATATATTTCAAGATAGTTTGTGTGTATATACTTGTGGTCGTGAGTGTGTGTATGTGTGTGAATATGCACCATAATCACTAATAAAAACCTCAGAAAAATCTCGCCAAGAAGAATTGCATATAACCCTCCACCATATATATATTCATCACCAATACTGAGCACTCTTTATTCACAAATATAGTAAACTATATATATATATATATATATATATATACACACATGTGAAAAGAAAAAAAAAGGAAGAGCAAATTGACATGGTTTACTAAAAGGATAGCTTATTCAGAAGGAATTTTATTTTGGAAAAAGGAAATCTACAAGGGAAAAAAAAAAATGTAATTTTTGCCTTTAATATATACAGCTATATATATATATATATATATATATATATATATATACTTTTTTATTCAACATATACTATATCCCTTAAACATTGAACCTTATTTACTTAAATTATATTCTTTCATTTCTTGTTATACCTTTTAGTATCTTACATTTCTTGAGAATTAATTTGGTGAAGACAGGGCATATATTGTAGAAACCTGGAATGTATGTATATATATATGTTAGAAACTAGAATTGCAATACACTAAATATGTGTTTCAGTTTAGTCAAGATTAAACTTTTGCTGGAGACAAAGGTATATGGAACTCAAATTGGCGATAAAACCTCAGCATCTGATTTCAACAGGAAAGAAAGTGACTGTTGAACCATTTCTTAAACATTACTCACACAAATTCCTATACTTTGACAGCTTAGATTGCTGTACTCAGTCAATATTTACACACAATGTGGGGCAGAAGTAAATGCACTCAATAATATTGCACAATGCAAAACTGCCTTATTACTTTTAAATAAATATATATATATATATATATATATATATATATGCATAAGCAAAACTATGATGCATAGTTTATGTTTATTATAACACCACTATAACTAAATACATAAAGAAAAACGGAAATTTAAAAAATTTCAAGCTTTTTAAAGTAAGTAAAGTTGGCGACCATAGTCGAGGGTGACCCAAATGTTCCCTTTTCGATAGCTACTGCACCAAGGTGTAGGGGAGGGGGCTACTCCTCTCCCTGTATTGCTCCACTTTACCCCTGATCTGTACCTTATAATGCTGAGTATTAAGCAAGGAGGCATCAAGTACCATTTTTTGAGTCTTTGGTATGACTCGATCTGGGATTGAACCCAGGTCTCCCGGGCCATATTATATTTTATTATTAAGTCTTATTGCTTTATTCACTTCTCTGATCTTTGGTTATAGAAATCTAATTTTGTTTTATATTCTTTACTTTTCATGTACTATTTTATTGTTAAGCCTGTAATTCTTCAGAATATAGGTATGGTTAAGTGGTGTTTTATGATATATCAACACTTCTGTGTTATTTAATAACAAATCTTGTTTTATATATATGATTTTTAAGCAAATAGTTTGTGGGTAAATTTATTTTTAACTGAGTTTGAGCTCATTTGTTTGCACACAGTTAAATGGTTTCAATTATTGCTATTTAAGACTAAATGTGTTCTGAAGTTAATGTTCCATGAAATCATTCATTAAAAGTTGGAATATCAGAAAGTGCCATCTCATTAAATCCCAAAGCAATTTAGCAAAGAAAAGTTTTAGGATGTGGAGTTATATGGTTGGGATGTTTTACTGCATCCATCAAATAGATCTGACTTGACTTCTTCAGATTATCATCTGTTTCCGCTCTGCAAATGACATTTATCCAATAAACAGTTTCATACAGATAATGTTAATGCTAATGTGCAAGAAGAGTCTCAATTGAGGGTATTTATATATTCATGCTCTATAACAACTATGTAAAAATGTAACATAGTAGTGCTAGTAACATATGCAAGATATTTTATCAGTATAATAATAAGTTGTATTAGTAAATGCCTTACTTTTTAACTTCCTTTATATATATATATATATATATATATATATATACATATATGATAAATATTCTAGATAATGATATCCAACATAGTGGTTAAGACATAACTGAATCCATTTTCTCAGTCATATTTCTTGTTTGCTTATTTATATATATATATATATATATATATATATATATATATATATATATATGTCGGTAGCAAGGTAGAGAGGGCAATAGACACACAATTATTTAAAAGAGATTAGAGGTTCATTCATTAAAGTGGAAATTATATATATATATATATATAAAAAACATACACACATATACATACATACCGCATTATATATATATATATATATATATATATATATATATATATATATATGTGTGTGTGTGTGTGTGTGTGTGTGTGTGTGTGTGTGTGTGTGTGTGTGCGCGCATTTTATATATATATATATATATATATAAATCATTTAGGATTAAACCATAAAAAACAATGCAAGGAAATTTTTTAATCAAGGCTAAAATGCAAAATATCTTACCCTCTCTAAGTTAAATCTGTCAAAAAAAAGAGGCTTTATTTGACATGCAATTTTGTGAAGAGGAGAAAATTTACCTGTTAACTCTGAAATGGTAGTTTTAGGCTGACTAAAAATCTATTCAGAGAATCAAAGTATCACTGAATCAGTCTTTTACATTGATTCAGATGTGTATCTGGACACTCTTCAAAAGATAAGAGAATTACTCCCCAGCTCTCTTCCTAAGATTAGTGGGATATCTGTTCTGCCTTCCAAGCTGTGTTAGTACTACTGTATGGTTGCAATACTTTGACTTTAACATAATGCAAAGAAAAATGCTCAATAGGAACTACACACAAATGCTGTGTGCTGTCTAGAGGACCAAAAGCAATGAGTGATAGGGGCAGATTGTGAGAGAGAGTCAAGAGAATCCATGCAGTCAGCACAACATAATGATATCTAACTTATTGCTTCCAAGTTAATTTAAACATGCTGTTCAAGCAGTGGAAGAATGGCCTAGTGGATATGTCATTTACCTCATGGTTATATATCCAAATCCAGATGGGATTCACTTGAAAATTTTGGATGTTTGCTTTACAAACAGAAAAAAAACATACCAAAAAAAGTCAAATTCTTCTTCATTATACAAAGGTGTGTCAAATGCTTTGCAATGGTTTGGTAACATGAAGCACAATGCAGCAGCTCCAGATGCTTCTGCTAAGGTCATGAAAGTGATGATCCTCATGAAAGTAAGAGATGCTGAGCTTGCTTATACTCTGAGCCCTATTCCAAGATTTGCCTCTATAGCTTGGAACATGGCTTTTGAATCCACTATTTAATGCCTACATAACTTTGCCAGATAATCAAAGTAAGAACCTTGATGATCAGGCAAAGTCATGTAAGCCTAAAATGGCAGAACCCAAGAAAATTTATTTGAACCATCTGGTTACTGTACTTTGAGATCAACTGTGCCTTCACCTTTCACACAACAAATGTTTTTGGTTGTTTCATGGTATTTTGGCTTTGTTTGAACTCATAAAACCTAAGTTCGTGAATTAGACTATATTGTACATTCATCTGCAGCTTTCAAATCACGCACAGTGTAAAGCAATGCACAACAACAGTGGGTAGTACCTGCACCACAAACCGACACATACCAAAATATTACAAAACTTTTTACTTACTTTAATACATGATAAAATTCTTTAAATAGTCTTTTTTTTATCTTTAATATATATATATATATATATATATATATATATATATATATATATATATATAAAGAACACTTAAAACAACAAATGCTAAAAGTTATTACCAAATTCTTTTACTTATTATCTGTAATGGAAATTAGTATGTACACAGGAGGATGGTATAGCATACATTTACATCTAAGTTACCAGGTTTCAATGTCTGCTAATGGTGGAAACATTTATCATTTGCAATCCTTTGTCAAATTTCTATCAATAAAATTTTACGTTTGTTTATTATGATTATGTACATATATTTTATTCAGTTTTCATAATAAAACATAATGTTTAATATTAATAAAATCAGACATGATTGAATATGTTTTAATGTTACACCCTGTCATCACCTCTGCTAAATAATGGACCATTCCATTTCAATTGTGAGAAAAGAAAGGGAAGAAAAAGGAAAATGCTAAATATTAGAGTAAAAGAAAACAAATATAATTGGGAAGGGTAAAGAAAGATAGAAATAAATGGTAGGGAAAGGGGCAGTGATAATACAATCATCTGTATTAAAAGAAGGAAGGAAAAAGAAAGAACTATTGAAAAAGAAAGGAAGGGATGAAAAGAAAAGGAAGAGAAAAAAATGAAAAAAATAGATTAGATAGTGAGATAGATATTAACAGACTGAAGGTATATATATATATATATATATATATATATAGAGTAATGAGTGAATGAAAGAAATGAAAAATGCTTTTGTTCACACAATTTAATCAAGTAATAAATATGAGGGAGCAATTTTTTATTTTTTGCTTGGTTGCATTTTATGGCATATCAACCCTTGTGCTGAATCGTGCTTATACACATATATATGTATTATATATGATTTGTAAGTTTATAGGTAACATCATTTTTAAATGAGCCAGTTAAATGGTTTCAAGTATTGTTATTAAACACTAATAATTCTATTCAACATTATTAATTCATTTGCACATTGTAAAATGATTCCAAGCACTGCTATGTAATACTGATAATTTAATATTCATCATTTGTTAGCACATAATTAAATGAGTTCAAGTGTAGTAAATGATTATATCATTCTATTTGACTCATAGAGGGGACCCTAACAGGTACTACCATTTCAGGTCAGAGGGGACCTGAGAGTAATAGCAATGAAGGGGTACTCCCCATTCTCTAAAGCTCCAGAACTAGAGCCTCAACATCAGATGGTTTATTTTCATCTAAGGACACAAGTTGGGGGAAGTCTAACCCTTCTGCAGAGATACAGTTGGTATAGTTTACAGCTCCAGCCAACTGAACAGTTTTTATAATTTATGTATATTATTCTAAAAAAATCAGTTATTTTATAAAAAGTGGAATTTCAACTGGTACAGCTTATATAGATTAATCTATAACATACTAAATAGAAAGAGTGGTTCAGTATCTCATGATAGACCACTGATTGTTAGAAGTTAAAACCTGTATTCATTTGGATTCAATGAATTATTAATCATTGATATATACATGTATGCATACTCTTTTTTCCAGTAGGGATTACATAGTCTCAAAACAACCTTATAGTCAGCTATTTTTTCAAAATTACCCAAGGGGGCTTACAGTGCACTGGAAAACCCAGCTGTACAGATTTACTTTGCTTATCTCTGAAGAACCCTTACATACCCTTCACAAGTCTATATTCAAAACACAGCCTTACCATACACCTATTTCCCAAAATCCATATCTATTTTTTAGATAGATCTATTTGACACATAGATGGGACCCTAACAGGTGCTACCACTTTGGGTCAGAGTGGACAAGAGAGTAATGGCAATGAAGGAGTGCTCCAAACTTTCCATCAAATATAGTTTAGTGCAATACTCAGGACCCCTTTTTTGTGTTTTTTTTTTTTTTTTACCTCACTGCAGAGGATACAGTGAGCGTTTCTTTACCTCACTGCAGAGGATACAGTCAGTGTTTTTTTTTACCTCACTGCAGAGGATTCAGTCAGTGTTTTTTTACCTCACTGCAGAGGATACAGTCAGTGTATTCTCATCCCTGTTGATAGAATGTGTTAACATCTGTATAAGATTTTGCATGGGATTTTCTCCAAGAAATGTTCAGACCCCCTACAACATTTCTTTGACAGTACCCTAAATTTTTCTTAAGATTAAAAGATTTTCTTTGATGCATTATACTTACTCCTGCACACTGAATGTTTGGGGTTTTATTTGCAAAGAATTTCACAAGTACAATTGAATTCATCATAATAGTTATCAATTTTACACTGAACATAATTTTTTGATCATTGTTGTCTGAAAGGGTTTGTAAATAGGCATTTTTATCAGATGATTGATTTGAATCTTTAGAACCATAGAAAATGTTTTGCATTCATAAATATTCTGGTTATTCTTTCTTTTGGGCAAATTCTTACAATAGGGTAATTGGCTAATTAGCGTGATTAATTGGTTCCGAATGAATAATGTTCTAATTAGTGGCACTCTTCTAAGACCTGCATGCTCTAAGAGTTTACCAAATAATCGTTATTTCCCAGCCAATAATTATATTTTTCAGTTCTTCACCTTTTGTTTAAATTTTTAATTCTGAATTTCAAAGCAGATATCATGAAATCCCATTATTTGAACAAAGTGTAGAATTTATTGTTTCATTATAAAATATGTTAAATTTTATTGTATTTTTTTTAAAGAACCCAGATTTCTTTTAATTTTAAAGTAACCAAACTTTAACAGCAGTTAAAGTCAATTCTTAATTAACTAATACAGTCTCCATCATTTATAATGGGATTATTCACATATGAATTAGTACTTTTACCTGTGTTGTATCTGTGGTATATGAAATTTTGAGAAAAAAATATTTTGGAGAATGTTACAACAGCCAAGGAGGTTGTCATGGCAACAATATTAGGAATACCAATCCTCATAAAATCACCTATCAGGTTGAAGCAAATAATTTTAATTTAAAATAAGCTCAAACGTTGCTTTATAAGCAAAATAAAAAATTCTAAAAACTCATAGAATTTGGTGTAATCTCTTTGTCACATCTTTGCTAGAAAAGGTGATATAAAATTCTGGTTGTAGTTTATTTGTTTCATACAAAAAAGTTACAGCGAATTCTATACATTTTGATATTTTTATTTAATTTGTAAATTAACATGACAATAATGCCATGACAACCTTGTAGACAGTTGTGATGTTCTCCAATGTGTTTTTCATAAAATTTAAACATTTTTTTAAAAATATTTATTTTATGAAGCTTGTAAGTATATAAACGTTGAACGAATTTAGTTTGGTCAAGTTGTGATTTATGGCATATCAACCTTTGTAGATTATTTGATGCCAAATCCAGTTTATCTACATATATGACTTGTTAGCAAATTCACCCAGAGTTCATATATTTGCACACAGCGATATGACCACAAGTATTACAATTCAACCTAATATCAATCACCTGCCTACACACAGCTAAATGACTTCATGTATAGCTAACATTAATAATTCGGAATAGTTTCAAGTATTGCTATCCAACATCAATAATCAACATTAATCATTTGTTTGCACACAGCCAAATGGCTTCAAGCATCTCAACCCAACATTTGTAATTCTATTTATCAAGTTTTACTATCTAACACAAACAACTTGCAAAAAGCTGTATGGTTTCAAATGAGTAATAATAATAATACCAAATAAAAGATTGAACAGTTCTATTTGACACAGAGATGAGATACAAACAGGGACTACCACTACAGATCAGAATGGACTTTAGAGTAATGGTAATGAAAGAGTACTCCATCATTTCCCAAATTTCAAGATTTGAGCTTCATCATCAGATGCAATTTCATGTCATACCCAGGGGATGCTGCAAATTAGTTTTCATGTCTTTTATCTATTTCATTTTGTTGGATATTTTGCCCATATATTCATTTATATCTATTACATAGAATTTTGTCTTATGGTTATTTATTTTGAGATTGTTTGGTCAAAGAGTTTCACTGCTAATTTTTTTTTTCATCATACGTGTGAAAGCACGTGAGATACCCTGACCTCATCAGCCGCCAACCAGGGTGATAAAACAGTTTCGGTAGCTCAAGGTGGTACTGCCACTCCTGGCGTTACCAGGCAGCTTTTGCCACCGGACAGGGTATTTAAAAGAAATATATATCTATACATACACAAGATCAACTAAAAGCAGACATTACATTGGACGTTTGTTCATCTTCATTTTGGTGCAGTTTGTGATTTAAAAATGCGTTTACTTACGGCTGTTGATATCATAGCAACCGTTTCTTGATTTTGCGTAATCCCACGTTATGCGTGTATATCATTCATATTGAAATCCTTTCAATATCCGTTATCTATTCAGTTTGTTTTCTTTCATTTATGCGTTACTGCCCAAAAGCACTCGAGACAAACGTCATATATAATTCTGCTGAAAGATGTTATTTGTTGATCAATGGGCCCTCAAGATGGGTGGTGAGTAAAAAGAAAGCTCCTGGTCTTTGTAAGTAGCTATCTGATTACCCTTGGGCCACTAAATTCTTGGCTTGCAAGGAATGTCTCCAGGACACTGATGGTCAGCAATGGGCTCATGAATACTGTTGGGGTAAACCTGATTCATAGGCCCATCATTTGATTTACATTCTCTGGCAGGAGAATTACGTTGTTCGCACCAGCATGCCTTGTGGATTCGTGATCCTCGCAAGCTATTGAATTTTCTGCCGCAATCACACGTTGTAGCCGGGTACATATCCAGATCGTTACCGTATGAGCAAGTATGATGGGTGATATATTCTCCCTCCCCGCTACAGACACCCTGAGGGCATTTTTCTTTCATTGTATTATCCATATTTGTTAAAATTCCTGTCTTTCCAGGATGTCACTCCAACTTTCTGAAGAGTCACTTTGTCTTTCCAAAGAGTCATCTTGCTTTCCAGAGAGTCTTAGTGTTCAAATTTTCAAATAATATAACTTTAGTAAAAATTATACCTAATAATATCCATTTTCCTTGTTCCACAAAAGATAATAAAATCCGGCAATCTTAGGTTTGGAAGAAAAAATCCCTTTTTACAAAAAATGATCCACGTGTATTTATGGGCAATATAGTACATTTTTATTGCAGGAGAAACACTAAGAAAATGATTTTAATGCCATATAGTTTTATGTTAAATATGATGTACTCAAACTAAACAATGCTTAAAAATATTTCCAGCCAATATCATGTTATATCATCCTTATTTCTTAATTATTTCAAAAATTAAGTACTGTATTATCTTTTAACTATTGCATTATCATGGTATTATTTATCAATTATCATTTAATTGTTATATAATTATGTTCCTCCTTGTGAGTCTCTTCACATCACCAGGATTTCTAAATATTCTAGCTGATCTTAACAATTCTGTTGTCTGGATAGTCTCAATTCTCTCTCTGACCTCTAGTTCCCAGAATCTTTTTTACAAGCCTTACATCACAGTCACAAGGACCCCAATGACAGTATCACAATCACTTTCATCTTCAACTGTTTTTTCAGTTCTCTGGCAAGATCCAGGTATTGGTCTATTTTTTTGCTTTCTTTCATTTTTATTCTAATATCATCATCATCAAAGCCAATGGAGAATTATATAACAAAGCATGCCTTCTTTCCAACAAGAAGCTTGCTTGCAAGGTTTCGCAGCATGCATAAAAACAAAGTGAATTATACTGTACGATTTCATTGTGTCTGCCTGTCTGCTTTTTACTATAGTGTGGGCTGATTTCTAGTTGCTTCTGCATCATCAATTCTATTTATAAAAAGAAATATAGTGAAGGGAAGGGGCTAAGAGATGAGGGTTCTTTACAACTTTGATCCACAAGAGAAAAAAGTGAACTCAAAAGAATTAATAAACTGTAGAAGCAAGATTAATCTGATTCCAAAGTTAAAACACACATCCTCCCATTCCACACAAGTAGAAGACAGCTGGTCAGATAATCTGTTGATATTAAAATTAATCCTCGTTAAATGTTCCATAAATATAACTTTGTCAGTCCGTGTTAATAAAAACATGAACTGGTCTTTTTATCATGTGCTTGGCCTTCATGAACAATTTAGTATTTCTTTCTAAATGTATATCTCATTGTAAATTATTCAAGACAAACTATTTCATTTTTTTTTTGTATGAATTTCTGTGATAAAAAAGTAAGCTGCATTTCTGTGAAAATATCTGCAAATAACTCCAAGCGAAAAGAAAAAAAGGAAAAAAAAATTCTGTTTGATATGATTTGTGTTTTACCTTATGAAAGAAAAAGACTCAAACAAAAGTATCTTTCTTCACAACTGAGGTGCATATTAGATCTGAAGAAGATTGAAGAATGAAGTAGTTGAAATATTATGCGAATAACAAAGATATGAAGGAAATTGATTGTCCAAAGAATTACCTAAATGAATTGTGAATTAACTTTGGAAATGGAATATTGCATCTGAAGAAATATGAAGAATGTAGTGGTTGAAATGTTATGGGAAAACAAAAACAAGGCTAAAGAACCCAGTCTGCCTATCGAGTGATCAATAGCGAGTTAATTTGGTTGTGTTTTATAGTATATCCACCTTTATGGGCTATTTAATTCCAAATCCTGTTTATATATATATATATATATATATATATATATATATATATATATATATGATTTATAAGTGAATAATTTATAGGTAACATTTTAAAATTTGTTTGCACACCTTTAAGTGGTTTCAAGTATTGTTATTCAAAACTAATATTTCTATTCAATATTAATCCTTTGTTTGCACACATTTAAATAGTTTCAATCATTGTGATTCAACAAGGATAATTCAATTTGATATCAATAATAATCCTACTAAAAGATTGAACAGTTCTATTTGACACATAGAGGAGACCCTAACAAGTACTACCACCCCAGATCAGAGTGGACCTAAGAGTAATGGTAATGAAGGGGTATTCCACATTAACCAAACTCCAGTACTGGAACCTCAGTATCAGATACAGTTTCATGTCATACCCAGGAAGCTAAATAGTTTCAAGCATTGCTATCTAACCATATTTACCAACCCCTCCGTTCGGGCAGGATATGACACAAGGTCAATTTATAAGCGGAGTTTAACAGGTTTATATGTTTTAGGGTCCCATCTATGGATCAAAATCCTATTTACCAACCCCTCCGCTCGGGCAGGATATGACAAAAGGTCAATTTTTAAGCAGAGTTTAACAGGTTTGAATTCAGAGTTTTCCTTCTCCTAGACTAGTTGCCTAACCAAGAACTGAAGAACCTAGTCTTCCCTACTATTTACCCATAGCTGGAGGGAGAAATATTGGATTCATACCTTTCCCAAGGGTATTAGTGCTATGTGAAATGCAATCAGTCACGTCCAGAACTTGAACTTGTGTCACCGTGTCCATTTCCTACGATAACCATTACACGACGGGCACTTCCCATTGCTATCTAACACTAATAATTTTAGTCAACATCATTCATTCATTTACTCATAACTGAATGTAGTGGAGTGATGAATTCATGTTTTTTCTAAGAGCATTAGTATGAAAGGAAATGCCAACAGCCTTGACTACAATATATTGCTAGAATGATGCTATTTCTCTAAAAAAATATGTGTTGTTATCTTTGATTCTTGAACATGCAGTACAACAAAATATATACTTCCTTAGGTCACTGCTGCTAAATAGAAACTGACTAGCTTGTTGCTGTAACTATTTAATAGTCAAGCAGACTGTGCCCTCAAACACAACAAAGCTAAAGTGCTGTCTGCCCTACAATTTTACCCATAGTGGGTGAGAGAAGAGATGGATTTATGCCTTTCCCAAGGATATTAGTGTGAAGTGAAATGCAAGGATTTGAACTTGGGTCTCTGATTCCATTTAAGATGACAATAACAATAAAGCTTAATATGCTTCAATTAACTCTTCTTAATATAATTTGAGCAAAGTTATATTGTTTTGATTTGGTTTGGTTATGTTTTATAGCAGATCAACACTTGTGGGTGATTTAATGCCATATTTTAGTGTGTGTGTGTACATATATATATATATATATATATATATATATATATATATATATATATATATATGATTTGAAAACAAATAGATTTTAGGTAACATTATTTTTAAATGAGTGAGAGTTCATTTGTTCACACACAGGTAAATGGTTTCAAGTATTGTTATCTAACACTAATAATTCTTTTTAATATCAATCATTTTTTTGAACACAGTTAAATGGCTTTAAGCAACCAGCAATAATTCTTAGTAAATGATTGAAGAGTTCTATTTGACCCAGAGATGAGAACATAAAAGGTACCACCACTCCAGGTCGAACTGGATGTGGGAGTTATAGCAATGAAGGGGTACTTGACATTCCCTAAAGCTCCAGGACTGGAGCATCATCATCAGACAGTTTAGTGTCATACACAGAAAACACTTGTCAGGGTGGGGAAGTCTTGCAGAGATGCAATTGCTATATTCTACAGCCCTACCAACTGGGCTCTATATCATTTCAAGTATTACTATGCCATAGTAATAATTTATACATAAATATTTGTTGCCTATGTCAGATGGGGCTGTAGAATACACCAACTGCTTCCCTGCAGTGGGAGTAAGACCCCCCTCGCAACGAGTATCCTGGATATGACATGAAACAATCTGATGGTGAGGTTCCAGTAATGCTGGAGCTTTGGAGAATGCGGAGTACCCCTTCATTGCCATTACTTTCAGGTCCACTCTGACCCAGAGTGATAGCACCTGACAGGGTCCTATCTATGGGTCAAATAGAACTAAACAGTGTACTTATGCTAAACTGAATTGTTTGAGATAGAACTGTTTTGACATTTAACTGTGAGTAAACAAAATAAAAGTACTTATACTAAACTGAATTGTTTGAAATAGATCTGTTTATTTGTATAAAAATGGATTTGGCATTAAATAACCAACAATGGTTGATGTGCAATAAAACCAAACCAAACCAAACAAATATATGGTTTCAACTATTCTTCTTTAATAATCCTTTGCTTGCACATAGTTGTATTGTTTCAAGTATTCCAATCTAATACAAATGATTTGCAAACCAATTTATTTGACTCATTGATAGAAACCAAACAGATAGTGAACACACTGGGTCAGAGCAGATCTGGGAGTAATAACAATGAATGGGTTATAGCACACTTCCCAGAACTCCAGAACTTGTTGCTGAAGCCATTTGTATAACCTTAAATAAAACAATGAAATGAACACATATATACATCAGAGACAATATAGAACATGCCACAAGATGGCCATGCACATTGAGTCGTAGTGAACATTATATTGTGTCTGCTATGAATAAAAATATATCGATTGACCCGTTGTACTTATAATAATATAATTACCTCCTCCGATTGGTTTAACATTAGAACTGTTTCTGAATGGAGACGTTAATCTAAGTTATTCATGAAGAAAATTTTATGACCCGAAAGAAAAATGCAAGACTTAACACTTTTTGGAACAGCAGTCTACCAACAAAGAATTGTTTGTTTGTTTTTTTTATACACATTACCTGGCTTCCAAAATAACACTGCACTGGATTAGCTTCATGCATTAGTAAAACTTTGTGTTCACCCAAGTGATTTATGCATTTTTGAATGCTGTGCACAGTGACAGTAATGAACCTTTTTGTAGCCGCATAATCTCCAACTGTTAGCTATAATAAAATTGCAGGGTGTACAGAAACTTGGTATGTGGCCCAGTGGTAAAGGCATAGAACTGGTGACCACAAATTATTAGTATTAGATAAGAATAGCAAGTGTAGGTTATGTGGTAACAGAGATGAAGCAGTTAATCACTGAATAAGTGAATGCAGCAAACTGGCACAAAAGGAGTACAGAGACAGCATGACTAGTTGGGAAAGGGGAACTGAGATGCATGACATTCTCTTAGACATTGATTGACTGATTTTAACGGCAGGTTAACCTCTCTAAGGTTATTTCATTGATAGAGGTTAGGGAATTGCATATACTGTATTATTACATTTACATTGTTTGTGTAGTTTCCAAAGTTTTTTGGACATAGTAATATGATATCAGGTATTCTTATCTAATTTGCAAACAGGTCATTTTGATCCATAGGTGCCTGTGGTGTAATTGTTATCGTCGTAGGAAACGAACATGGCGACATGAGTTCAAATCCTGGACGAAACTCATTGCATTTCACATAGCACTAATACCCTTGGGAAAGGTATGAATCCAATATTTCTCCCTCCAGCTATGGGTAAATAGTAGGGCAGACTAGGTTCTTCAGCCTTGGTTAGGCAACTAGTCTAGGAGAAGGAAAACTCTGAATTCAAACCTGTTAAACTCTGCTTAAAAATTGACCTTTTGTCATATCCTGCCCGAGCGGAGGGGTTGGTAAATAGGATTTTGATCCATAGATGGGACCCTAAAACATATAACTTCACTTCAGAGTGGACCTGGGAATAATGGCAATGAAGAGGTTTTTTACACTTCCTGGAGCTCCAGGACAGAAACCTCATCACTAAATGCAGTTTAGTGTCATACCCTGAACACCTTTTTTTTTTTAGATGGGGAGGGGTGAGTTCTCACCACTCTTCAAGGGATACAGTCAGCATATTCTAAGTCCTACTGACAGAGTGGTCTGGGACATCAACATACAAATATAGATTACTAAATCCCAGCTTGATCAGACTTTGTGTTTTCATGTTAATTAATAAGGAAAGAATCTATCAACTCATAGAAAACTGCAAAAATACAGGGACCTTCTAAGAAAGCTGAAAAAGTTGTGGAACATGAGAGTGATTGTGAAACTAATTGTCAATAGAACCTGGAAAAGAGAACAGATGAACAAGAGATTACAGGAATAGTTGAAACCATTGAAAACACAGAACTAACCAGACATGCTGGACACTGCTGGAGAAGCAAGGACGAGCTTGTAAGTAATGTACTCCTGTGGACCCCAGCATATTGGTCAATCAAAAGCAGGACGACCAGCTCGAACATACATACAGCAGCTATGTGATGATACGGGATGTAACCCTGAAGACCTGCCAGAGGCGATGAATTATAGGGAGACGTGAAGAGAGAGAGGGTCAGGGATATCTGTGCTCGTTGCACGACATGATGATGATGATGATGCTGTCACACAGACTTCAGTAAAAACTCATCAGTTAAAGTTGATGTTCAAAACTTATGAGGAATAAAATGAAATTTTGACATGGAAATGATCACTATCCTGACCAAAAGACAAGACCTTGTGTTAATTAACAAAAATAAAATAATTTGTCACCAAGTGGATTTTGGTGTCCCGGCAGATAATAGAGTGAAAATAAAAGAAACCAAAAAGATAAACAAAAATCTGGCTCTTTTTCCAAAGAGCTAAAGAAGCTGTGAAACATGAAAGTGTGGATGATATAGCATTTCGGGAAATTGTTAATTTCTCTAACACTATATATTTTAGGCAACACGAATGAATAACAAAACTTCTTTTAACAACACAACAAAGTAAGGTTTATTACAGTAGCAGGCGTGAAGGAGTGAGAGTGAGAAAGTGTCTCTTTACGTCGCTGGTCTGTATGTTGGTCCTTGGTTCGTAGGAAGCGTGTTTAAAGCTAGCAGTGAGCGAAGTGTTCCAAGTGGAATCAGTGCAGTCATGTGAAAGAGATATGTTTCTTCTGCTAGCTCCAGACTCTCTCTGAGATTGTCCGTTCTACAGAAAAGGGACCAGAAAAAATAGTTCCTGAGAGGGAGAAGGAATTAATGCGCTCTGCCAGTTGATTGGTCAGTGTGTGACCGACTCTCTTAACAGGGGCATTGATTCGCGAAAGGAAATAGATCTGTGGCTGCTACAATGATAACAATTGTAGTTGGTGCCCTGAGAACAGTTTCCAAATTGAAATAACCCTGTTGGCTTAGGCTGTAGAATACGCCAATTGTATTTCTGGAGAGGGTTAACTCCCCACTCCCAAAGAGCATCTTTGATATGACACTAAGCAATCTGATGATGGGGTGCCAGTTCTGTACCTTTTAGGAATGTGCAGCACCCCTTAATTACTATTGCTCCCATTTTTACTCTGAACTGGAGTGGTAGCACCTGATAGGTTTCTCTCTATGAATCAAATAGAACTGTTTGACATTTAAACAGTGTGCAAACAAATGAGTTATTTTGAAATGAATTGTTAGAAATACATCTCTTTGACCATTAACTGTGTGTAAGCAAATGACTGTCTGATTGAATAGTTAGTGATACATAGCAATTCTTAGAACCATTTAACTGAGTGCAAAGGATTTAGAAATGTTGAATGGAATTATTTGTGCTAAATAGCAATACTTGAAACTCATCAACTGTGCGTCTACATTGAATTATTAGTATGACATAGCAATACTTGTAACCATTTGACTGTTTGCAAATGAATGAATAATGCTGAATAGAAATAGAGTTAAATAACAATACTTGTAACCACTTCACTGTGTGAAAACAAATGATTAATAGTTAATTGAATTATTCGTGATCGATAGCCTATCGATAGCTGTCCATGCCTTCGTTAGCCTCATGTCAATGTCTTTTTCAGTTGATGGGACACTGCTACCTAGGTAGGTGAACTTGTCTACCAATTTCAGAGAGGTTCCGCCTAGTGTGGAAATGTCGCCTGTTTGATTAAAGCACATATATTCAGTTTTGTGTGCATTGACATGGAAGCCAATGCCTGCGGCGGCTCATTCCGAAGTATGTAGTAGGGTTTCGGCCTGGTTGGGTGTATTCGCCAGTATCGCTATGTCATCAGCGTAATTGGCGTCGGTAATTGTTTTTGTGGGGTACCTTCTGCTTCTTTTCTTTGTCAGCTCGAAGCTGGTTTCTCTGATTTTATCAATCGATGTTCTAAGCACATAGTAGGCTATCGATCATATGGAGATCTGACCTGACTGATAAAATGAAACACAGTTTCTTCCAGGTAGTGGTCGTATCGATACTGCTGTATGGATGCACTACTTGGACACTAACTAAATAGCTGTAGAAGAAGCTGGACGGCAATTACACAAGAATGCTGCGAGCAATATTGAACAAGTCCTGGCGGCAACACCCAACAAGGCACCAACTATACGGCTACCTGCCTCCCATCACAAAAACTATCCAAGTTAGACAAACCAGACATGCTGGACACTGCTGGAGAAGCAGGGACAAGTGATGTACTCCTATAGACCCCCACATATGGCCGAGTAAAAACAGGACAACCAGCGCGAACATACATACTGCAGCTATGTGAGGATATGGGATGTAGCCCTGAAGACCTGCCGGAGGAGATGAACGATAGGGAGAAGCGGCGAGAGAGGGTCAGGGATATCTGTACTAGTGGCACGACATGATGATGATGATGAATTATTCGTATTAGATAGAAATGCTTGAAAATATTTAACAGTGTGCAAAAAAAATGAACTTAGACCTGTTAAAAAATGTTATCGAAAAAATCTGTTTACAAACCATAGATATTTAATACATATGTATAAAGAGAATTTGGCATTAAATAACCTACAATGGTTGATTTACTGTAAAACCCAAACAAACCAAATCGTATATTTTTAAACTATATTTATAAAAAGGATTTGGCATTAAATAAATGACGATGGCTGATGTACCATCAAACCCAACCAACTAAATTGAAATTTGTAAACATGTAGCTTTGTAAGTTATAGTACTAGAAGGAAAATTGAATTCAAACTTACTGTAATCTGAAAAATTCACCTTGTGTTGCATGGTAGAGGAGTTGGGTATATAAATAAAAAAATTTAACCAACATCAAGAGTTTCCTCAAAGCTTTGTGGCTTTGCAGTCATACATAACAAAAATTATGCTCAAAAGTAAAATCTTTATGATGCATATAAATTTTGATACTTTCAGATGAAATCACTATAAGTCTAAATGAGTTATCATCAACAAAACTTAGCTTAATTTGGCACAAGGCCAGAATGTATATTGACCTACGACCCGACCGGGCAGTCAAAATAGGAAATGCACCTTTGTAAATAGCAGGTGCATCCGGTCGATCAGGATATTATCACCTTGACCGTGGATGGGTTGAATGAGTGCAATTATGACGCCCACAAGAAGAAGGGGGCATTGAACTATTATATAACTCGGTGAAGACAGGAAGTCAGTTAGTTTGGAGCTCGGAGAGTTTGGAGACAAGATACTGTAGAGAAAACAGCACCCGGCAAAAAGGGCCCTCGGGACCCCGAGAGTTTTGGAGACCAGAAGTTGGAGACAAGATGTGGTAGAGAAAGCCAGCACTCAGCAGAAAGCTGGGCCCCCGGGCCTCTGGTTGAGCAACCCTGGAGAACAAGAAAGACACAATGCTGATGGCCATAAGAGTGGGGGTCAATATGTTGCAGTTCTGTTTGGTCTCCAACTCCCTCTCACACACAACCTTTCAAATAAAGTGAGAGGTATATTTTTTGTAAAGAAGTCTTTGCTTGTCTTTATTATTGCGTCAAAATGTATTCTGCATGTATATGTGTATATATGCATATTTATTATGTGGCTATACAACAAGAAGTATTGAGCACTCACAGAGAATTAAACATACTCGTAATGCCCAGCAAACCAAGCTTGCTAACCATTAAACCATAGAAGGAGTTGTTGATTTTTTTAGATTAGCTAAATGTTGCACCCAGTAAGGATTAAACTCACAATAGCAATGATTAGCAAGACCAACTTGCTGACTATAATTGTACTGTGTAGTACCAAAATGGCTGAAGGAAAGATTGTCATATTACTCTTCCAGTGACTTTTGTTTTATCATCGGAGAAAAAAAAAAAGAATTCAATGATCATCATTCAAGAGAAATACTTTCTGTACTCTTCCCTTTTTTTTGTGCACATGTTTTTTTTTTATTCCCTTACAAATAAAGACAATATTACATCTGTTTACCTTTCTTCAATAAAGTAAGATTCATAATGTGCATTTAAAAACAGCAAAAATTACTGAGAAATAAATTTAAGTAAATTAGATATTGCTTCACTTAAATTAGATCACTCATTTAATAGCTGTTAAAAGAAAGGAAAAAAACCTTCACCTGGTATAAAAATGTTTTTTTTTATTTAATCAATTAAGGGTCCAACTGACCCAAAATTATTAACTTGTAAACCAACCCTAATTTTAATGACTTTGAAATCTTATTCAGTTCTTGTGGCCAATGGAAAAGAAAACTGTTTTGATACATACTCTTTCTAATTCTTTCTGCCAGACATCAGATTACTGCTGCCAGTATGTCTATGCCACCAACTCATTTTTGTTTGGTTCCTTCTTCTCTTCCTCACCTCCTGACCAAGTATATTCAACAATCATTTTACAGAATATTCATCAAATCTTATTAGAAATTATTTGGCAATCATTTTACCAAGTCTTCACCAATCATTTTACTGAATATTCATCAAATATGATCATCAAGAATTCACCAATCATTTTATACAGTGGAATCAAAATATTTAATTAGATCAAGACCATTGATTACAATAAGTAGGACACTGGCTGAAAATATTACATAATTTTTCAAAATTCAGTCCTTATTTTCATAGAATTTAATAATTTTAAATAGAATGGTTTTAAATAATATTTCGACTGGTTTTTAGGTGACATCTCCCTCTCTCATCTAGAGTCATATTATTTCCACTCATTATAAAAGAGTGTGCATCTTACAGTGTTTCAACACTCTTGGCAATTCTTATCAAAGGCAGATAGCTCTCTTTCTTCTTATCTTCACTTAAACGCTCTGTTGGGGCTGGTTGTCAAGCCACAGAGTAAATTCATTACAGAGATCACTTATAACACTTGCTGTTCCTAAGTGGTTATACATCTAAAAACTGAGCAGGCTCATTTCTGTTTACCAGTGGAGCTGACAAAACACCGGTTGTATCCCACAGAGATGATAAGACCCCTTTTCAAAGGAGTGATCTTAGTGTAACACCTAACTGCATTTGATAATGAGGCTCTAGTTCTGGAGATCTGGGGAATGTGGCATACCTTTTGACTGCCATCACTCCAAGGTCCACTTTTATCTGGAGGGATAGTACTTGCTAGGGTTTAACAATGAGTCAAATAGATCTATTTAGAATTATTTGTATTCAGAAGGCCATGTGCAAAAAGAAAAAAAAAAACTTTTAAGAAATAACACAAAAAATACAAACATATAATGAATGTGATTCCCTAACCTCTAGAAATACAATATCCCGAGATGGGTGTACATGCCATATTGGTCTACTGGGTAGAGTGTTTGCCGGTGGTCCAGGAGATCAGGGTTCAATTCCAGGTCAAGTCATACCAAAGACTCAAAAGATGGTACTTGATGCCACCTTGCTTAACACACAGCATTATGAGGATAAAGTGGAGCAATCCAGGGAAAGGATTAGTGCCCTTCTCTACATCTCAGTGTAGTAGCTTATGAAAAGGGAGCCTTCAGGTTGCCCTCCACTATGATCACCAACTTTACTTTTACTTTACTTATTAAATATTTAGAAAGATCTCAGGGGAATCAGTGCTTTAAGCATGATATAACTCAGACAAGTTATTTACTAATCTTAGATTAGTTGTGATGCAAAACCTGAAATATGAACCACCTAGTGAGACTTAAATTCAAAGATCTGCTGGACCAGTTTGTTAAGATTTGGACAATGCAAAGTATCTCGTACTTGTTTTCATTCATTTATTTTTTATCTATTTTGGTTAATATGCTTAATAATTTTTTGAAGTAAAATTTTTGTCAAGTGTCAAGACATAAAAAAAAAACAACTTCACAAAGATGTTACAAAGAGAAAAAGCAAAAAATTCATTGAATAGTAGCAAAACCTAATTTCAAAATTCCTAAACAAAACAGGGTAAAACTAATCACATCTTGCATAATGAGACAAAGGGAGAGATATGGAAGGTCAATAACAACAAATATGGCAACAGAAGAAATCAAGAAAAAGAATTTCAAGTATTCCAATCTAATCCTGATAATTTCTACCCAGATCTATTTAATCTCTAGATGGGATCCTAACAGTACTACCACTCCAAGTCAGAGTGAACCTGACAGTAATAAAGGTTTGTTTGTTTGGGTTTTATGGCATGTCAACCTTTGTTGGTTACTCAATGCCAAATCCATTTTTATACAAGTAAAAGTTCTATTCAAACAATTCAGTTTAGCATAAGTACACAGTTTAATTGTCAAAAACATTTCTATTTCAAGCTATTCAGTTAAGTCAAACAGTTCTATTTCAAACAATTCATTTTAATATTAGTATAGTTTTTGTTTACACAAAGTTAAATGTCAAAACAGTTCTATTTCAACAAATCAGTGTAGCATAAGCACAGTTTCAATGTCAAAAATATTTCAGTTTCAAACAATTCAGTTAAGCAAATAAAACAGTTCTATTTCAAACAATTCAGTTTAGTATAAGTACACAGTTTAAATGTCAAAATAGTTCTATTTTAACCAATTCAGTTTAACATAAATATGCAGTTTAAATGCAAAAACAATCCCATCTCAACCAACATAGTTTAGTTCTATTTGACCCATAGATAGGACCCTATCAAGTGCTACCACTCTGGGCCAGAGTGGACCTGGGAGCAAAGGCAATGAAGGGGTACTCCACATTCCCCAAAGCACCAGCATTACTGGAACATCACCATCAGATTGTTTAGTGACAAATCCAGGACATGCGTTCATATTAAGAGTAACATTTGAATTTGTGATAGAACTTTAAAAAATATAACAGTATAACTTCACATATTTAAAATCTATAATCTATAACAGTTTCGGACTATTCTCAAGTAAAATCAGGTTGCTGAAACATTGCAAAAAGTTTTATACATGTCTGTATGTTTAGACATGTCAGGGACTAATAATGCCTTGTGTTACCATAACAATAGAATTTCTCATTAGTCTTTAATGAAACCAGGTCATGTATGGTTTTATTGGGTTTTATGGCATATCAACTGGAACTGGGAGCAATGGCAATGAAGGGGTACTGCACATTCCTCAAAGCTCCAGGACTGGAACCTCACCATCAGTTGTTTAATGTCATATCCATGACACTTATTGCAGAGAGGTAGTTGGTGTATTCTACAGCCCTAGCCAACTGGGCTCTCAGGTTGTATGATATATATATATATATATATATATATATATATATACACACACACACACACGATAATGGTATGCTGAGAGTATAGATTCCCTAGACTCTCTAATCTGTTCCTATCAGTAATTGCTCTTGGTAAGTCCTCTCGACAGCATCCAGTGTCTGTACAGAGTTGTAAGTTTTTGCTGGTCAGCCAACATCAATGAGTTCATTGGTGAACATTATTTATGAGTTAGTCCTGACTTCTCCAGCAATGCTGAGTCTATCTTGTTTGTCGTTTGGCTGGTTTATGAAATGGGAGATAAGTGGCAATACAACTACCCTTTAGTATAATGCTGCTTCTAGGTCTTGTTCAAAAAAAGCATGCAGCAATCCTGTGTAATTCTGATCAAACTTTTTCTCCAGGCATTTTGTTATAGTGCAATCATTTATTGGTACTGAAATGGCTATAGCTTGGAAGAATTCCAATTTTATTTTATCAGAGAAATCAAATTACAATATAGCTGTAAACTTGTCAATATCAGTTCATGCCTTTCCTATGCATAAGTTCACATCACTTTCAGTAGATGAGATATTGCTACTGAGGTATGTGAACTGGTCTATGAATTTCAGAGCCTTACAATTTGATATTCATATATATTAGAGAAAAATGAAAATAAATCTAATGGTATGGAATAAGAAAAAGGATCATTCAAAGGATTTATCCATATAAAAATACATTATTCAAATATATTGTTTATATATATATATATATATAGTCCTTGGGTATTTTATTCATAAATTGATCAGTATTTTAGATTTGAGAAAGACAATATTGATTAGCACATTTTAGAGGAAGGAAGCTTCTATGTCGGCTTCAATCAGTCAGATAGATAAAACATTATAGTGGACAGATGAACCAACAACACAGTGGTTTTATTTATAAACTTTTGCCATAAACAAACGTTCTCTTTTTTTAAGAGTTGATTTCCAAACACGATCACAAGAAATTGTAGTTTTTCCATTTTTTTCCTTCTTTTGGTTTGAACTAAATTATACTGAATGAAAGTTATCTAATAAGTTTAGTTCCGTCTGGCACGAGATCTTAAAGGATAGCCCCAAAGATAAAATGCCCACTAGGACACCAACAATGGCTGCCAATATCAGAGGATATTCTGACTCCCCTCATCTTTATGTAGTGGAGAAGTTCAGTCCAGGGAGGAGACAGGTGAAAGATAAACCATGCTTAGGCTGATTTAATATTTATCTTTGTGATGTCTTTGCTGGTAAAGAAAAGTGGATAGTACAATGTGCACACATATACGGTTGTCTACATATACATATACACACACACAAGATAGAGAGAGAGAGAGAGAGAGTTGTACTGAATACAAATACAAAATCCTGTATATATCAAAAATAGATATATACCTACACACAGATATATATATTAAGATGCATACAAATTTGAAGACATATATATATATATATATATATATATATACTCACACAGATATATATCAAGATACATACACATTTGAAAACATATATACAAATATATATATATATATGTACATATATATACTAAGATGCATATAAATTTGAAGACATATATAGAAATATCAATATATATACACACACACACACACACACACACGCACACACACACACACGCACACACACATATATTAAGATGCATATGAATTTGAAGGCATGTGTAAAAATATACACACACACACACACATACACCCCCCCCCCAAAAAAAACATTAGTGTGTATATATATATCATCATCATCATCATCATGTGCCGCCCGCATGGATAT